>JAQFYD010001457.1:0-12109 GCA_034694225.1 Bourletiella hortensis
ATACACCTGTGATACTTACCATTGCCATTGAACAACAACTCAGGGTTCACCTCTCTCTTTCTCTCGTGCAACTACTGCTATAAGCACAGGCCGCTTTCACCACCACAACTTTCCCCAGAAGCAGCGTCGTTCTGTATTCCAAACTCAAGACTGAAACTCACGTTTCATGAGCGGATTAATAGGAAAGCAGTCTCTGTACAAAAGTCGTGTTCTGTTAGCATAGTTCTCTTCCTCTCTCCGTCTCTTTCTCCTTCATAATTGAATGGTTTACCAAGCTGGAGTCCAGTTGAACTCCAGAGTGTGCACCTTGAGCATATTCAGCCTAGCTTCTGTATTATCAAAATAAGCTTTCACTCTGCTTCTTCTCTGCTTCCTATTTGTCTATAAAGTATTACTTAAGCAGTATTCCCTTTTCTTCCATTGCGTACAAAGTGAATTAGTTTTACATAGTTAAAGTTTTTGACAAAGTAATGGTTATCGAGCGGATTAATAACCAAATCTAATACGAATTTTAGGAAAAATACAAATTAAAATAACGCTTTCATTAAAAGAGAATAAATAGCTGTGGGAATAATGGAAGACGTGTATGCATTTTCGAATCATCAGACCAACGAACCAATAAATTTGAAGCCAGATTATAATAAGGTATCAGAAACCCTTCGTCGTATTGCCCCGGCTCCAGTAGCCTGTGCGGTGTTTTGTGGTGGAAAACGTTGTAAATACGAGAGCGGAGCACATTGGCCAGCAGATGCTCAAGCCCTGACTGGACTGTATTCACATTGGTATGCAATTAAGTTCCTAATTGAAGTATTGATCGAACACATACATTCTTCAAATTACTGTTTACAAATTTAAACCAGAAAATCGTTGTTTTCCAGGATAACTGACGATGTTCTCGCCATGGCGCGTCCCAGCTCAAAACTGATGGAGGAAGTGGATCTTCTGGGACAGTTTGAAACGTGAGTGTCAGAATTCGATTTTTATTATTATTTGCATAAGTTTTCGTATAACACCTGAGGTATGAATAAGGATGAGCAGTGGTGAAGAAAATATTTCTAAAGGTGTCCCTGTGGAGTGACCGTGAAATGTCATGCTGAGAGAAAAAACCAATATTTTCAGGCTTCTGTGAATTAACAGTCCTTTTGTCAATCTTGAGACAAAACCAGCTCCGTTTTCTTCATTGCCATTCATGTTTGTTTCTAGCACCTAAATGTTTATTTAAAACAGCGGTAGGTGAAGCTTCGTCTTTTATAATTACTGCTACGATTGTACACTCAGGCTGGCTGACAGGCTTCTATAGCTGCAGACAATGCGCTTTAGTGAAATCCAAACAGAGGGACCCCGCCGGCGAAAGCTGTCAGAGGTATACAACACACCTGATTTTTCCAGTTTTAGAGAAAGTAGAGCGGAAGAATTGCAGACTCAATACAGTGTTTGTTCTTAAGCGATATTAGAATGCATATGTACACCTTTTGGGGACAGTCTGTTATGGAAGGTTGTTCGCATAGTAACTGTTAATACTTGTTGTGCAATACGCAAACATGATATCCTGCAATTACCGCGCTTGTTTCCATTCCCTATAGTCTATCCTGCTTTCACTCATGTAGAAAGCAGAAAGAAGGGTCGCTGCTACGCACTCATGTAGCAACTATTTCTATGGCCTATAATGCGTTCCAGAGCAATACCCTAATCTCCGTTCAAATACTTTTCTTCCATTTAAACGCTGCAATTGATAGGTTTGCATGTTTAGCTATGCCGAGCTTGAACACGTTTCTAGCTTTGGAAATGAAGAGAAATCTGAAATCACATGTGTTTGTTGGTTACTGGGACAGAGAAGGGAAGGCGATTGCATGACGGAGGCTAGTTATCTATAGCAACGGAATGAAAAATGAAGGTGGCTTTTGCCTTTTCTTGGCCAATATTTTGTTGATTGTCTAGGGAAATGTGGCAGGAAATGAACTTCCGGTGAGGGAAATCTGGCAGAACATTCCTATATGAGTAAAATATGAGTCGTGTATCCACGGGACTCCTTAAGCCTTCTATAAGTCGTTGTACGGGAAACAGATTGCAGTATATATTGCTGCCGATAGCAGAGCCTACCCCATGTCGAGATTGTGTAACGAATAAATTATTGTGGAGCTCATTAGCTAGTAGCGATACTTGCGGAATCATGAAAGTTTTCATGTTCTAATATTTTTCCGTACTTTCTTACGAGGTGGACTAATGAGTAAGCGACAGGGCCTGTTACAAAAAAGTCTCCTCCAAGGTCAATAAAGTTTACACGTATCCTAGGCCAACATAGTGGCATATGACTTGATACAGCAAAAGCGTTTGTTTAGAATAGAACCCGCATTTTCTGCTCTCTACGCGACGCGGATTTAGTTTTACGTTCCGTGCAACTTTGACGTAATGAATTGGTCCGAATTTACGATCAGAACTGAAGCAGTTTCCCATGAAAAGTGTTCCATCATGTCCTCACCGCCTACTTGTTTTTGCATGAGAGAGCCCAGAATTGTTATTTAGTCACTTTCTTACCTGGCCATGCATCCCTTATCAAACCCTGAGATCCTGAGTGTTTGCCAGCGTACCGCATGACATTGACAGGCCCATTATACCACCTAACCTTGATGACATTTTAGGAAAACGCGAAGTAACTTTCTGCGGATGTGACTGTTTGTTTACCTGGAGAAAACAATCATGAATTTTATTGGCTCCGGATGTGAGGATAGGAAACTTTTCCTCGCAGTTTTATAATGGACTGCATGAGTGTCAGTAATGACAGCTTTGGGCAAATAAACTACTACATGTCTAAACTTTTCAGGGCGGGCATCAAGTCAGTGATTAATTTGGAGAAACAGGGAGAACATTCAAGCTGCAGTCCAGAGCCACTTCATCCTAGCGGCTTTGCCTATGACCCCTATGCCCTTATGGAAAATGGAAGTAAGTTGGAACAAAGTTTTATTATTGCTTTCACTTGGTTTGGGCTCATCACCATTATTTGTCGTCGCTGTAACTTGCAGCAGCTCAAGGTTGGCTTTGCGCCTTAAGGATTTACAGGAGCGAGAAGGCTTCTAACCTTGTACAGTCACTCAGCCGTTAAAGCACCGTTTTCAGAATTGATTAATGTCTTTCGGTTTTTGTGGGATAGCCGGATTATGGATCGATTTGACTTTATTATGCTTGCATTTTTCCACTAGTATGCCTCTGATTTGGTGTCTAGATAAATGGTGAATAATGGGAAACATTTTTATTGTGACGGATAAAAGAATGCATGCTAATAATGTCGTGACCAAATGCTATTAAATGTCTTTTGGTTTGTTTTTCTTGTTCTTTGCACACCTGATAACATGGTGTTTTTCTTGGTTCCAGTTTACTTTTATAATTATGCTTGGACGGACTATGGGGATGCATCTTTGGCACATCTGTTGGATATGGTCAAGGTGCTAGCGTTCTCAGTAACCCAAGGGAAAGTTGCCGTCCATTGCCATGCTGGCCTAGGCCGAACTGGGGTCCTCATCGCGTGTTACCTCGTGTACGCTAATAGACTAAGGGCCAATGAGGCAGTTCGTCTGGTACGGAACAAGAGGCCTGGATCTATCCAAAGTCGACTTCATATCCTTTGCGTTCAACAGTTTGAACAGTTCATATTGCCCAACTGCATGGTATTTTGTAATCGGGAATTACTCAAGGATAAAAAGATACAAGATTTCACTTTGCAACAGTATCTGAAGAGGCAAAAATTTATTTTACATGGCAAGGAATGCAAGACTTTGAGACATATTCCCAAGGTAAGGACGAGGCCCCGTCGTATGGAATTATAAAAGATGTATTATAATAAGAAAAGAACTTGTTTGTCTGGCAAATTGCGCACCTAAGTATGTCTTATGTACACAGATCCTGAATCTAATTTGTGAGCGACTGCTATCTCTTTGTGGTCGACCAAATGTACTTCCTGTGACGATCGAAGAGGAGGAACTGCTATCTCCATTGTCAAGCCTTCCTCCAGGGTCTCCACCTGAAACGTCACCGGAAGTAGAAGTAACGCCACCGTCAGCCAAAACTATTTCCACAAATGTTGTAAGCACCACAAATCTTTACGAGCTGTGAATTCTATTACCATATGCAACGACTGAACAATATGCATTTTGTACTACACGTTACAGGGACTAACGGAGCCGTTGTACAAAGCCGAAGAAGTGGTTCGGGCATTGCTTTGGGACCATATCCACATGGCTGAAGGACTTTCTCGCTATGTCCGGCTTTACAGAGTCGAACTGAATCAGAAGGGCATGGGGGCTTGGATCAGGCTGGCGAACGAGAAGAATCTTTATGTTCTAGCAGCTTTGCTCTTCCTATGGTTGGAACACCTTCGAGTTCCTATCCTGGGTAGCGAGGAACTCACCAATATTGTCCTCCACGCAAACGATGTTCAAGAGACACTTCGACGGTTACCTGTAGAGACTGCATCTACAGTCGACTACCTCTTACATTTCGTAGCTAATCTTGACCCTGAAGAGGAGTTCCTGGAAGTCATACTGCGTAGAATTGCTGCCTCTCTTACTCATCGAATAGTTGCATCGCCTAAAAATGGCACACTGAAAGTCTATAATGGCTTCCATACGACGAATCACGAGAAAGGTACTATTCAAGGTCAATAACAGCTCCTTAAATTCCTGTGTATACTCTAATTACATTCTTTCTTCACATAATTATAGACAAACCACGTAAGCTAAATGATGGTACCTTGAGTAAGCTCATGCTTATCCTTGTTGGCTTAGTGGAAAGGTACAAAAACGGGATTCTCGTTCCAATAGAAGTTACCATTACCAAACCGGATACTAGCAGCGGTAGTATTGGGTGACCGAAGCTGTCTTCTATACGTGGCACCACACTTGCAGGAATTGACATCATCATTTCCAGCCCGTCGCCCGTCCCGTCCACTAATTAGCAACCATTAACGTCCAAGGGGTTCGCTGGTGCATGCCATCACTTCGCAGTCTTCAAGAGTAATAAAATATTTCTGGTAAATATTTGTAGAACTAATAACTAATTATCAACTTTCGCTCCATCTTTATCCGCATATAGAGTTTATTATTCAAATATCAAATTCTCAATTGTGTGAAACGCTACGAAGATATATACCGATATATAATAATTATTATGGATCATATATAGATTTATATATTAGAGTAGCTTATGCACACGATTATTACATCAATGAATACATATATAACCTTTGTATATAATTATATTTGTACCTTAAGGCTAAGTGATTAAAATAACAGAAAAATTATATAACTCTGGCATTAAAAGTTTAAAAAACTGCTTACTTAAAAAACAAACCAAGGAGAACCTGACTGAAATCATTCAAACTCATAAGATTCCACCAGAACATAGCGGCTTTTGACAGGGTGTATAGTTACAATAATATGGCGTCTCACGTAGCATCCTGAGAAGTTGAAAAACTACCACGAGTTCACAAAAGATTTCAATCTGGTCTAAGGGATCATGTCATACTTGTTGTCGGTAAACTGCGGTGGCCAATACAAACAAAAAAGACTCCCAGGTCATACATACTATACAGAAGTAAAGATGATAAAACTTAAACGAGTTATGTACGATAAAATTATTGTTTGAGCCGCTTGAAAAATAGTGGCTGTCGAAAAGATATTACCATAACCTTTCGTAACTCGACTCCTAGAAAAACCTTAAATATCTTGTGTTTTAGAAGTAATGATTTCACGTCTTTCCAATAGTTTTGATGCGCTGATGACGCCTCACATAGCACATTTCCTGCCAAGCCTCATCTTCAGTAGCAAAAATGAGGAGGAAGGGGAGATTAATTACTTTGGATTCGAGAAAGTTAATTATCATCAACACGCGGATACTGACCCATGTGTGCTGTTGGCGGTGGGAAAGGATAAGATGTCATTATTGGTGACATCGAAGTCATTGTAGGTAAGCAGACCCTATCAGGATCAGCCGCACACCCATTCATTAACACAGGTGATCCATGATTTTGCTGACCACATGCCTCACCATTCGGTATTGAATCCGCTCTTGTGTACTGCTGTTGCTGTGGCGGCTGTTGTTGTTGCTGCTGCGGTTGCATATTATACCGTGGTCCCACATTTGTAGTGAAAACAGCAGGGAAAGGATGTAAATGATGTGGTCCAGGGTGACCGCCACCATCATGTTGAGGAGGTGCAGGTGCCCGATGGACTGGAATGGGATACAGGTTGACGGGAAATGGGTGACTGGGAATTACGTGAGGATGTATGTACGTTGGGTGACTCACAATAGGTACATTTGGAAGGGGAGCGAAGCCTGGTGGTGGTGGAGCTGCGGGAGGACCCATATTTATATTAGGATTTCCCATGTAGGCCATAGGCTGGAAAGAAGGAGGCCCCATGAAGGTCACACCGCCGCCCATCTGAGGGTCATAGGAAGCTCTCAGTCGCCCCGAAGGATCACCGGCAAAATTTATTGGTAAACCATTGAAAGTGTAAGCTTGAGGAACTATCGGAGATCCAGGATAAATACCAGCGGCCATGTGATTCACAGTCATGGCATCCATATGGTTTCCATATGCTATCTGCTCGGTATTAACTGATGATGCTGGGCAAGCTGGTTGTTCCTGAAGAGCAAACTCCACCCCTGGAGTCTCTCTTGCGCTTTCGCCGGTGATAATGCGGAATATCGCCTCGTCTTCCGCGTTAGGAATGCTATTTTCTCCAAAAAATCCTGCAATAGCATCATTTTAATTTTTTAACTCCTCAACTTCAAATTCACTTGACTCCAACAGATCAACGCAAAAACAAGAAGAAGAAGCCTTCAGAAAAACATAAAAACAAATCTGTATTCGGTAATCGATGCAGAGCAACCGTTAGTTTCACTACATGAAGCCATTTCATTGCTTCCCTCTCCCTTTCAAAACTACAATACCAACGAACGAACATTTAATCAACTTCGTTCACTAATTACAATAATGCTTAAATACTGTAACGAAGAAAGAAGAGGAAAAAGAAATCAGCACTGCCTTCACCTAAGTGTATGACAAATTAAAATAGATTAAAAACCACTACGAAACCATGTCAACCGCCCATCACTACAGATTCATTATAAAAACTACTAACGAGGAAATGAAGGATCCTGTTGGCTCAGGCTGTTTGACCGTGTTTCACGAGCCCTCTGGCCCTGTGCTGGCTGCTGCTGCGGCGTAGGTACTACTTCTGACAACGACGGGGAGTTGGATTCTACTTTATCAACTGCAGGAACTGACTGCCTTTTCGGTCGCTCAGGAGTGTCTCCAGAAATCTTTTCTACGACTTCTCTCAGCGTTGGCGTATGAGACTTAGCGGCAGCTGCACCATTTGGCTCATCGTTCTTTTCATTATTCTGTGTGCAGTTTCTGGCGATGTGCCCAATTTTGTGACAAATACGGCATTGCCGGTCCAACGGAGGATTGCCATTTTGAAGCAATTTAGGATCCGTGAAGTAGGTCTATTAAGTAAATCAACATGCTGATGCAGGCAACTGGAACCAAGGCAACGTACTGAAAAGCATCTGCAACTTACCAGCCAGTCTTTGCTCTTTCTCAGAACTGAGGCATCATGTGTCGAATGGAATACTTGTCTCAAATGATGGAAAGTCTTCAGAATGTGTATACTCACTGATTTAAAAAATTCAAGGCCAGTTAGAAACATGACAATCTACGGTTGAAATTTTCCAAAAAGTCTAACAAGACTCACTTCTCCTAGACAGACCAGCGCCAAGATTATGGGTTCGGTCAAAGGGATCTTCAATGGCCAATGCATCAGTAAGCCAGAACTTATACACACGTGTAAGCGTGTTATACTGGCTTATGGTTACAACATGTTCCTCGAAATTAAATGTTTCGGTGTAGTAATTGAGGAAACCAAGCCACAATTCTGCAACAGACTGCCGATTCTTTCCGTAGTAGGGCCACACGTATTTCTGTAAGTAAAAATAAATTGACGATTGTTCAAATTTACACTGTGTTTGAAGTGCTTTTTCATAGTAAGCTTATTCATTTTATAAAATCTCTAAGCTAAATTAAAGAGGTATACCAAATTCTGCAGGTCTCTGAAATACTGGACATCACAGCCGTCTACAATAATCGGTTCTAAGGTATCACGGCAAAGCTGAAACACAGGATCAGTTACATTATTCCTTCTTTTCGTCGGCATGGTTTCACTAATACTACTTCAATCTTAGATCAACAAACTGCAGCCGTGAGAAATAAAAACAAAGTGAACTTTTAAAACAATAATTACCTCCTGCAGTACTGGTAACACTGGAATGGGAGTGTGTTGAAAGTAGTGTATGGCCATAAGAACATAACCATACGAAGACAAGCTCCCACGCGATGCATCGCTGATGTCACATAGCTTCGTCAGTTTTTTAAGAAAGCACCCAATCACCTGTGGCAGGTTATAAAAACACATACGCTAGTGACATGGTAAGATGTTTACGGTGGAAAAAGGTAAGAAATGAACCGGCCACCTACCTTTACTCTCCAGTCCAACTCAGCGTAAGTCCGAAGCAATTTAGTATTATACATGGCCAAGGTATTGTATAAACTGATGTCACCTTCCAAGGATGTTGCCTTGTGACGAAACTTGACGATAGGAACCTTTGCGGACGGAATGGCCACAACTTCTTGCAAAAATCCCGCTGATTTCAGTCTTTCTACAATTGTCCGCAATATGACAAGTGCGTTCGTCTCGTCATCTCCAGCCGCTTCCTCAAGCTACAGTCACATAATTAATGAACGGATTTTTGTGAAAATCATTCAAAACCGCGACGAAGCCACAGACAGAACAGAACCAAATAAAACAGCTCAACTTACAAAGTCATCTTGACAAGACTGACATCTACAAACAATTTCTCTTCTGGAATAACTTTTGAGTACCTTTAGCGCTGACTTATTCCGGAAAGTCAAACAGACGTCAACGTCGGACATGTGGACTCCGAAGCCATTGTGAGTGGAACCAAACATTGTCAACTGAGCATCAGGGTAAATGGGTAGTAGGGCTGACTCCAATTCTGCAACAATTTTGGCCCGGATTTCCACATCATAGCTGTTAAGTGCTTCTTTTTCTGTAACAGTCAGGAGTTATTTTAGTGGTACACAACAACAACAGACCGTCACGAATTGTAATAATCATACCAAAATTCTGCATTATAACATCATTTAGGAGGCGTAGAGAAGATGGAGTGGCATTCATTACTGGCCTTAGTACAGGTAGTACTTCATCTGGACAATCAGATCTAAAATGACCTTCTACACCACAGCTTTTGCAAACAATCGGAGGTTTCTATGTAAACAGACATTAAACACAAATTACACAAAAACATTAAGAATTCCTTCGAAAACAGCTACGAATTTACAATATTATTATTATCTCAATACCAGTCCATTCTGCAGTGCTTGAGTATCAAACTTGTAGTCATAAAGCCATTCAGGGAAAATGTCGTCTATCCCAGCAACATCATCCACGTGTATTCCAATTCTCTCTTTATGGTCATTATCAATGTACTGATGAATTCGGAACTTGACGCTGGCTAACTGAAGCCCTGGAAACTCCACATTACCACCAAACTTCACCCTCTTAATTTCCTCCGTAAGGCCTACGGGATCCCACTTGGAACTCCTTAATTTCTCGAGTTTATTTTGCGGTCGTGTAGAAGAGCCTGTGCCCCTGAGGACCTTGTGGTAAACATGTATCCTACAGCAGCTAGCATTATCTGCCGCCACAATTCCGTCATAGAGCGGTCCTCGTATCGTCCTCGGTATCCCAAAATACAGATACGTAAATTTTAGTCGTTCCAAGATGTAATCGCACATCCGGTTGTTGCTCATGGACTTTGAAAGATTCAGCTTTGGGATGGCAGGATCTGTAAACATACGTCCACATTTAGAAAATATATCTCGCATCGTGATGTAAAAATCATCACCATACCTTCGACTGAAATCTTTCGGTTCCAATACTTCTCTGCTCTTAAAACGTTTTGATGGGATATCGATATTACAGACTCTTTGTAATTAAATTCCACAGCGTAAAACCTCAACATCTTTAACCAATGGTAACCTAAGCTGGCCGTTGTATAATTGTTCCAGTAACTAGGGGCCTCCTCAGCACCTATATAATAGATCTCTGAAGAATACCACTTCATACTATAAACACTGTCCCTCAAATATATAACTTACTTGCAAAGGATCTCCTCTCTCCCTCGTTCAAATTAGCGTTACGACTCTCATGCATAAGGTGAAGATTAGGCAAGAGATCTTTTCGCTGCAGGTAATGGATCACCATAATAGCATAAGAATGTGGTGGTAAGCATCCTTTGTCCTGATTGTCGATTTCGCAGTACTGCATAAAGAAAATCATTTGCTAGAGCTCTGTGGCTATCATTGTTACTTGTTCTCCAGTTGTCTCACCTTTGCCCATACTCGCAAACCCATGGTTAGTAACCTGACCAGAGGATTTAACTTCACATACTCTGTGAAAAGTTTTGCTGTTTCAATGCCAGCATTGCTGTTCATACTTAAAATCACTTCACAAAAATTTTCACACTCTCGTAAATGGATTTTAGCAGACTTAGACGTCACCAACTTCTTCACTTCACTGCAACAAATAAATCGATGTTTAATTCCCTGTTAGGATTCACTGCTTCATACCGTAGAAGATAGCTTCTAGCACTTACGTGGAACCAGGATGATGCTGGAAGAAAATAAACAACTTCTGCAGCATATCAGAGCTTTCGGCAGCTAAAGCAGCCGATGATTTTGTGCCACA
The DNA here is from genome assembly GCA_034694225.1 of Bourletiella hortensis. Lineage (NCBI taxonomy): Eukaryota > Metazoa > Arthropoda > Collembola > Symphypleona > Bourletiellidae > Bourletiella > Bourletiella hortensis. Next base: position 10,824 of record JAQFYD010001457.1, read on the forward strand.
ATTCGATGCCGTATCGGTTCCATTGTTAACAGTCACATGTACATTAATATCAGAATCCTTGAAGCCCAGCGATGTATATGATGATCCATACAAATTTAGGGTGCAATCTGCAATTGTTATTATTTAGGTACTGGCCTGCCGCATCAATTCTATAGTTTGACAGTTCCAAAGCTTACCAATGCTTGCAGCTTTTAGTTCTTGATTCAATTTCTTTATGTATTCCTTTCGCCTTTCCATTTCAGCATCTGTGATACCATACTCGCTTAAAATACCCATCAAGAACCGTCCTAGACTAATACAGTGATCCGGTGATGGATCCGGAATGTGCAGTAGTGTGAACTCTAGCTTCTTCATCTGCAATTTTGCAAGTCAGCAATCGTATTAACACTACAAAGAGTTTCGCCTTGCAATTTATAACACAACTTACCAGCTCGAAGGTCGTATGCCTTATTCCCATTATGTGAGTCACGCAAGCATAGACTGTATCCATATGGTAGTTGCAATGGCTACAGAAAAATTTTGCTTTGGGAAACTTAGGAGAACGCTGGAAACAAGTTTATGTTCAACATTAGCCTTTTACATCCCATGGTGATAAAACAAGTTTATTATTTAATTTACAAACCTTGCTGAGTAAATCTACGTAATGACGAGACAATAGGGTTTTGACTGAAGAACTAATTTGCTCGCCCATTCGCTCCTTGGTGGCATAATCAACAAGGGCATCCGACTCGAGCTGTAAGTCCCTTGGACAGTCAGGCCTCCTTAGGATACTGATTAGCGAAGAATCATCGTGTGAACCTGAGTTATATTTGCTATCCTTTCCACCAGACTGCTTAAATGGTTTATCGAAACTGCCTGTCTTAGCCGTGCCATTATTCTTCACTTCTCTGTTATCTTGTGATAACATTTTGGTTTTATTAGGTGGTGTGTTTTCAACTCTAGCTGAGTCTCCAGCCCCTCGAGTCTCAGTCTTGACTACTTTCATTTTTTCAACAAGTATCGATGGAGGTTTCCCGGTCTGTTGTGCTGACACCGTCAATCTTCCAAATTGTTGTAAGATTCCAGCTGGACCTGTTGCCACAACATAATCCCGACTCATAGATCCAATTATCTTGGAAATGCTACTCATCCCGTTATACTTAGGAAGAAAAAGATCGCCGTTTTTACCTGAATTTGTTCCAGTCGCATTGTTCACCCTGCTTATAGGAGGGATTTTTAATAAATTCTGGAGCTCGACTCCAATGCGCTGAGCATCTGCACTCCCGTCCATCATGATATCGTGTTGA
>JAQFYD010001458.1:0-12106 GCA_034694225.1 Bourletiella hortensis
TATAACATTTATTGGTAGCAATGTTTAATGATAGTAAGTATATAATTGCTATTACCGTCAATCCATAGCAACTTATACCATGATATTAGTGTCCGGTGTTACTGCCGTTATCAGTAACTGGTGCCTCAAAAGAAGAAGAATTAACTTGTATCTGCAACTAATGTTGTTCAGCATTAGCGCTTTGTCCTTATGATGAAGTGTAAAGTACCGACGAACCTCGAGAAGTGCACATTTACAAAAAATATCTTAAAACCTCAATATTGGTTTCATTTCTAGGTTTATTAATGCATTACATTCAAGGGAGATTACAGTTAAATTGTCAAACTCGAGATTGTAAATATAACACAATTGTGCTTCTTGTCATATATTGGTATAATATTTAATCATTTTATATTAGTTATAAGAAATATTAATCTGAATTCGCATATAATAGCACTTTTGAAACTTTGTTATATTGACAATTATAAAAAGGTAGTGAAATTACACAATGAGTTTTCTGAATAAAGAAACATTTTACTTAATAAATAACTGAGATGCCAAATATGAATCAAATGAATTTTGTCAATTACAACATTTGTTACTATTTTTATTAAAATTGATTTTATTCTCACAAAAATTGTAAAAAATGAAAAATAAAGGCTAGGTTTATAATTGTTCACATATATTCTAGTAATATAAAATTGGTTACATATTAAAATCAAATGTTGTTTAAGTTTACCAAACATTGATTATCCTTGTTGATGAAAATGTGGATATTGAATACAAGTTACCTCATAAAAAATGTCCATTGTGTACTTTTGGATTAATAATACATTTTTTCGTTTTATGTATATATTTTTGAACATTCTGTTAGATTATTTTTCAAAAAATGTATGATTCTTAAAGCTAATACAGTAATCCCTCCCAAACTGAGAATCTTCCCAAAACTGAGAAAAGGGCGAACGAGCCAAAAATCAAACTGTTATTTATAAAAACGCAATATATAAATAACAATATTTAAATACATTAAAATATGGGACTAATATATATGATAAATTTGATACATATTAGATATTTCTAGTTTGTTTATTCTTTAATCTATTTTGGTAATTCGGGGGTTTCTCTCCCCCCTTCACAATACAATAAAAATTAAGTCGAAATCAATTAATTGTAAAGATTATTACACCCTCTCAAATTAAAAAATCTAAAAATTATAATAAAAATTTAAAATTTATGAGGCTGTTTTCAATAAAAATAATTTAATTGTTTCATTTTAACTTTATGATTGTTATCAAACCAATTTTATTAGCTTGTAACTATTAGCATATATTTATATGCTAGATGGCTCAATAATTAAAAGAGTATTATAGCCATATATCGAGTTAGAACATATTGAAAAGAGTTTTCTATATATTTATGACTATTATATTTATAAAGCTTATGTGTTATTTTTGTGATTGAATCATTTTTATTGGATATATTTGAATTATATTTTACCCTCCCAAACTGAGAATTCTCAGTTTGGGAGGTGGTTTACGTCATCTGAAACACATTTTTAAATTATGAGTTTGGGAGGGATTACTGTATATTTTTTATAAGCGTAGCCATAATAATCCGATTAAAACCTAGAGCGTTAAGATTTAGTAAAAAATTAAACAGATGGTATGTGAAAAAAATCATAAACATTATTAAATTTGTCATTCTGATTTTTTATAAATAAAATAGCTTATGTATTTATTTTTTTCAATCAAAAGAAAAGCGTAAGAATCAAAAACATAATTGAGAAATATTGTAATTTTAAATTTGTTCGTGTGAGAAAAAAATATTATAGTTGTATGGGTGGCAACAAAAATAGGTCAGTCTTGAATAAAGCCGAATAAATTAAATTATTTTATACTTGATCCAATACATAGCTTAATTATACAATAAACATAGATCGATTAAACATTAAAATTCCTTTATGTATTTATGTCATTCCTTGGTCCTTGATTATTTTTATAAGCTTTTGAGAAATTTTTTGAATGTTTTAGTTATGTAAAAATTGCTCAAGTTTTATTAAATTTCTATAAGTTTTTTAATTTTTGCAAATTTGATTAAACATTTGTTTTATTTTTATAAAAAATGGTCTAGTTTTGTTAGAAATGTTCTAGTTTTGTAATTTTTACCCCAAATTGTGTTCTATTTTTGTAATTAATTTAAATAAAATAGAAACTCGTTTAAATTAAAAATTTATGAGAACTTAAGGGAAAAACATCGCATATTGAAAAATGAAAAAAAAATCAAACACCCTTACCAATTAATACCGACTGGACATTTTAATATTTCATAATTTTACATTAGTTACAGTTAAACTATATTTATTTTTGATAATAATTTTAACCATTGTGATAAAAATAGAAAAGGTTGAAATTGATTTACTAAAAGTTGTAATTAACAGTAAAAAGTTGAAATTGAACGAGAAATGTTATAAATATAAATATTTTCAAAATAAATATTTGTTAAAATAAAACTTTGAAAATCTATTGGACAAAATATTGATAATATTAAGTTATAAACAAATATACTCTGAGTCAAATAAATTAATACAAGTTTATATAATTTATACAAGTAAAAATTTTAAAATTACTTAATTTTTTAATTATTTATAAAATGTTTTTTATTTTGTTATAAATATAACCAAAATCCAATTAAACATTACAATAAACATTTTTAAAATAGAATTTTTTTAGACTAAGTAATTTGTTTACAAAAAATTTTAAAAACAAAATAAACAAATCAAATATAAGTTAAGGAATTTAATATAAATTTTAAATGCTTTGTTTTATAACTATCACTATAGCTTATTGTAGAAATATATTAATAGAATATCGATTCAATCATGAATTTCAATTAAATATTGATGCATTTAAATATCCACATAAATTTGACAACTCTAGATATTTGTCTATTTCAAATAATAGAGAGAGGGACTCAAATGCAATAATATCTCTTATAGAAGAAATAAAAATGAAATATGATTTAATTGATTCTATGAAAATTATTATTAAAAGAAAACTGTTGAGTAGTTATAGTGATGATTCAAAAATAAATATAGTTCATGATGATGCTAATATAGATACTAGATATTTAGATACATTATTTAACCATTTTGATGAATTGGAAAATCTTACCAAAAAAACAAATGATGAAACTAAAAATTTAAGAGGAAGAATAAAATCAATAACACAAAGAGAAGAAGAATTAAGAATAAGTAACATGATGATTAAAATAAATAAAAGCAAATTAAAGCATATATGTGCTGATTATGTTTTATTTACTGATGAAAGGAAAAATTTTTATAAATTAAAATCTATTAAAATAAGTAAACAACAAATAAAGAGTGGTGTTATAAGACATAATAAATGTTCAAAAACTTTCGATTCTTTCCCATTAATTTACAATAATTATAAAAGCTTAGAAGAATCCATCAAGGATGTTAAAAGCATAATAGAAACTAAAGATATTATATACGATTACGAACATATAAGAAAAGAATATCAAAAGTACAATGATGTCACAAGTGTAACCTATCAGTTTGTTCAAGCTTTAACAATGGCTGATAATATTGAAGTGTACAAAGAATATACTCAAAAATTATTTGACAGCATAGAATATTTATTCAAGGCTTATAATATGATGAGTATTAATTACAAAAGTACCTATAAGTCACCACCACACGAAACTTTAGAATATATAAAATATTTTATTGGTGAAAGATTTTTTTTCAATAAAGAAATAGAGTTGAAATCTTTTAGTGAGATATTTTGTTTATCTTATAATATTGAGAAAACCCAAAAAATCAGTATTCTTGAATCAAATGAAAACTTAATGATAAATGGAAACTCTCAAGTAAACATTAATGATTTGATAAAAAATGGTGATCAACAAGCTTCTAATACTGCATGCTCTAGTTCTCAAAGTATAGCCTATCAAAATCAAAATATTTCTAGTGGAAAATGCTTTAGATCATCCTTTTCTATTAGAGCAATATTAGGTGAATCAGATGATAATTAAAGCAATAATTACTTTTTACTTTATTGATTTTTATTTCTGCTTTATAACAGAAGGTTAAATTTGAGGTGCTTTTATTTTTCATAACTCTTTTAAGACACTAAATACTACAAAATATGGTATAAAGCTATAGCCAAGAGTTTATAGTTGTTTTTGAGAATAAAATGCCATAAATATTCTATTTTCATACAGATTAATCAATAATAATTTAAATTACTATTATATATACTTTTGTGATTCTTTTATGTTAAACAAGATTAAGTCTGAGAAATCTAAAATAATTTTCAGCTTTTATCGATTTTAAAATCTAAATAATTCGAAAATTTGATTCTCTAATGTCAAAAGTAAAGCATAAACAATAAAATCAATAAAAGTCATATAATTAATGTTCATTAAAAAAAGATATCTGTCTCAATATATAAGAATATATATTAATATTTAATTACAGAACTTATAATAAATACTAGTTAGAATCCTTTTAAGGTAACTCTATTTTGCATTGTCCAAGTTTTTTAATATTATATCTTTTCCCTTTAATTTTTTTCAATAAACTATTTTAACAATATCATATCTTTGAACATAAATTTGTCACATTTTATCTACTTAAATCATAAAATTCCGTTATATATCAAAAATTCCTACTTTTATGTGTTTTCAAATATATTTTTTAAATCATATTGTAGCTAATTGTTGAAGTTGTAAATATTAGTTATAAATATGATACTTATTAAGTTTTAATTATTTTTATTTAACGATTATTCAATGAATTTTTATATTTTTTATATACTATATCTAATGCAAGTTCAATACGTCAAAAACTGTTAACTACAAAAGAAAAAGCTTAATAAAATTCCAATAAAAATATATGTGTAAAAATTGATACAGAACGTAGTTACTAAAATAAGTTAAGTAAAAACTCTTTATAAAATTTAAGGTTTATAAAAAAATAAATTTGAAACATCTCTTTTTAATATTATATTTATCTTTATAATTTATCATCTATAAAATCCGTTATTTTTAACAAAAAAAAATAAAATGCGTTAGACTTTCTTGATAATAATCAAAGAATTTAAAATATAATGGCTTTAATTTTGAATAACTATACTTTTAGTAAAGAACTTATGATATTTTCTAAATTAGATATAATTGTAAAGTGAAGAGCAAGTTAATCAAATTTATTCTTAATAAATTGTAGCTTTTGTAAATAAACTGGGTGAAAGTAAAGCCAATAGTTTTATTTCATATTATTTATATTCTCATTGAATGTAAAAAATAGAACTTGTTCTTATAATTTTGATTTGTTTATATTTATATTAAATATTTTAACCAATCAAATTCAAAAAAATTTATTTGCGAAAATCATAAATAAACCACAAATAATTTTAAAATTATTTTAAATTTTCTATACTAAAAAATATATTAAATCATAATAAATTTGATTTGATGTATTTTCAATTTGTTTTTATATCTTTGACTCTATTGGATTTTCACATAATTAGAATTACTTATTTTATAAACTATGGTATGTGAAACTTATATTTAATTATGTCTTATAAAATAATTAAGTAAAGTATATAAATACAAACTACAATTTCAGACAATAAAAATGGAAGATCAGACTGAAGAAGTTCAATCTTATTTTAATATATAGAAAACTAAGTTTAAAGATCATATTAAAGCATTGTCCAATAAAATGTTACTTATATATACATTGATGACAAATAGATCTAAAAAGGAAAATCATAATGTATAAAAATTATATATTTAGATTTTTTGGAGTAAATCAGAATGCTTAAAAGAAATAAAAAAGAATAATTCAATATTTACAAATAATAAAAAAGAACAAAGAAAGGTAATTTAAATCTGATGATTTATATAAATAGAAAGTATGCTTGTCTACAATATTGGAAATTGAGTTGTTGGAATTTGATTTGAATCAATTGGATGATTTAGAGAATGGTGTATATATTATTAATTTGAAAAAGTTTGCTAATGACGTTGATAAATCAAAATTAAGTTTATTACAAAAAATATTTTTGAAATTAAAAAAATTAAAAATAAATTAAATGGGTTGAACTTTTTATTGTATTTTTATCTCATATTATTATAAAGAATGTCTATCGAAAATTATATCGTATTTTTGTAATAAAACGTCTCTAAAGCAACAGTACTTTTTATTTACAAAACAAATAACTATAAAATTAATGTAAACAAAATATTATTTATAAAATACAAAACCTTATATTTTAATTCCTTGCAAGTTTGACATAAGGCTTTAGCTTGATCCTTGCAAAATATATCGGAGTTTTTTTAAATTATAAATCTCATTCATCATTGCCACTGATTTACGTCTATACAAAAAAGATTGAAGAAAATTATAAAAATTTTCAAAATCAATTATAACTGCATGAAATTCATAATTGTTATAATAGCATTATATAAAATGTAAGCAACTACAGAATTTCACAGTTTTTATGCGCAAAAAAGTTTATTAAGGTTTTTTCCATATATTCTGTCAAATAATAGATTTTAATTATCTTAATTTAATTTGGCATTTGTTATTTTATTATGCCCTTGTTTTCTCTTATAAATACATTTTATAATAATTCCACATGAAATATAGGCAAAATCTCGGTAGAAAATCTTGCGCATAAAACCTGTGAAATACTGTAATTTATGATTTTGACAAAGTTTATTTTAAAATTTATTTACCACATCATTCTAAAACCAAATCTAGGCCTTGCTTTAAACCATTCACAATTCTTATGTGCATATAAAGGAAGAGAAAATACACATTCTAACATAACACTATTTTGAAAATTGTAACATAATGCAATAGAAGTACTAGAATTCGGTTTAACCCAAAAATTTTTATCAGTGAAATCATCGCCCATTGAAAGTGCAGCTAAAGACAACCTTAATCTCCAATTATCGTAAGCAGTAAAGAATGGAATAGGAGTATATAGTGATATAAAATAATTAAGAGCATTATTAGAGCCTAACAAGAAACCATTCTGTGATTGAGGGGTTGCGGAATTAGATTTAAATCCATCAAGTATTAGTGTAGATAAATTAGAATTATTTGAAAATGGATTATGTGCACCTATTATTCCAGGTCCAAAAATTCGATCTTCAATAGATGACTTTATTTCAATTTTGCTGTTATTGTTGTAAGGAATAGATAATGGATTAAGGGAGATAAATTTGAACCCTATTTGTAAAGAAGATTGTAAAGGTAAACTTAGAGCTTTCAAAAAAGAGAATTCAGTTTTGACCCAAGGATAAGATTTTATATCGTTAAAAAGAGAATTCGATAATCTTAAACTTAGTCCAGAAGAAGGAAATACTATGTTGTTCAATGTATTATTAACCATAGAATGCATAAATTGCGCTCTATAATATCCTGTATATAATGAGCTTCTTATCTCTTGCGGTATTGTATGTATAATGTTATTGGGACATTGTAAAGATCTATATGACAAAGATAGTGATAGATCATGGTTATTTGCTAGTCTATCCCAAGTAGAAATATTTAAGGCAATACCTGAATCACTAATAACAAGTCCATTAGTACTTAAAATCTTTTCTTTTACAATTTCTTTTATGTTATTATTTTCTTTCTCTATTGCTAAATTGAAACTATTCTTTAATAATTTAATACCAATTTTACTAAATGGATCCAATGCATTTAAACAAGTAGTATAAGTAGATTGAAAACTGGTATCTAAATTACTTTGTTGTATCTTAAGTTCTAACTTATCACAAGGAAAAATAATATTTCTTTCACTTATTGAAGCTTCTAATATAGGTTTATTCCTTTCTAAAAATATTCCAATATTCTTATTATATTTATTAGGTTTTATACTAAGTTTTAGATCTATGTTTTCTATATCTATACTAGGTAACTTAGAAATTTCTATATTGGGACTTGTACTGATATCATGTGCTGATAATCTTTTGAATAATAGATCTGTTTGGTCTTTCAATTCTTTAAGTGTGCTGCTATTGATCAAAGGATCTAATAAAGTTTTATAAAATTCTTTTCGGTATTTAGTATTGAGCGGTTCGTCACTTATGGATATATTTTGCACTTTTATTTTAGAATCTGATTCCATTTTCAAAAATTTTTCGTCAATATTTTAAAAGTTTAACCATAAAGAAAAAAAAATTTTTTTAAGAATTTATAAAAATTCAAGATATTAAAAAAAAGGTTAAAAAAATTCAGGATATTTAAATCTTAAAATTTCTCATTTATGTTTATTTGTTAAGTTCTAGATTTTTTACAAATGTCAAGAAACTATAAAGTTTGCTGATCAAATTATTAAATGTTTTATTCAGAGCTTTAATATATTAAATTTGGTTTATAGCACAAAATTTGCCATATTGTATTGTATTTGTTTACATGAGTTGTATGAATTATTATGATAGTAAAAATCAAAGTATATGATATAAATAAGCTTATCATTTTAATTTTAAAAATCATAATGTAATATGTATGGAAATTTCTACAATATTCTGAGTTTTTAAAAGTTCTATATTAAATTTGCAATCGTGACAAGCATATTAAAAATCACAATTTTAAACATAAATGCAAAATCTAATAAATCAAAGAAACATAAATAATTTAATAAGAATAACAAAAGAAAAAAGAAATTATCAAAAATTTAATCAAAGTAATTTTATACTTTTAAAAATAGACAAATTTTGGAATAAAAATAAATTTTATTTAACTATTGGTTCTTCTATATTTTTATCTTCTTATTATTATCTGCATTTAGAACCTGCTCCTATTACAGGTATTGTTTATTTTTATTTTAAGGTAGAAAAAGGTTTATTGATGTTAGTATTGAAATGGAAAAAAGTTTAGGTGAAAATAATTTTAAAAGTATTTTAAATCAAGTATATTGAAGTATCTAAATTTATAGTATAGAGGGCAAATATTGCCTTATAATCATGAAGTCTTTTTATATTTAATTTATAGTTGACAAGATTAGTAAGAAAAGTAGCCAGAAAAATAATATCAGGTTAAAAAATAAAATATGATCTTTTAGTATCACCAAAACAAGAAGTTAATTGGGAAATATTTGTTATAAATTCAAATGAAGTTCAAGCTTTTGTTTTGCCTAGTTTATTCAATATTTTATTTTTAAGATGGTAAAATTTTTGTTCATACTGGTATTCTTAATGTTGCTAAAAATGAAGATGGTTTGGCTGCTGTTTTATCACATGAAGTATTCATATGTTAAAATTAATTAGATTTCTCATCAAATTGCAAGGTTTTTTATTTATAATTAAAATAGACATGTAGCAGAAAAATTATCATTTACGAAAATTTTCTTATTAGTAATTTTTTGAACTTAATTACTAGATTTCTTTTGGATTGTTTGCTTTAACTGGCATTCATGGTTTTAATGATATTTTAAATTTATGTTTATTTTTATTTAATTATAGTTTTAATGTTACCATTTAGTAGAAAAATGGAAATTGAAGCTGACGTAGTAAATCATAAATTATTTATTTATAGATGGGGTAAATTTATTTAAATTTATTCGAATAGAATGTTATTGATGTCAAAAGCATGTTATGATCCAAATGAAGCTATAAAACTTTGGAATGTATAAATTAAGCTTGATTTGATAGAGAATGAGTAAAATAACTAAAAACACTCCATTGGAATATTTTAGTACACATCCAAGTGATAAAAATAGAGCAAAAATATTACAAGAATGGTTGCCTAAAGCAATAGAAATAAGAAATAATTCAAATTGTTAAAATTTTTAAATATATTTTAATTTAATAATCACTTATTTCTTCTTCATATGAATCTGAATTATGAGTATCATTCATACAATCTAAACATCTTATCATATCTCTAGCATTTCTTCTTTGAGATTTAGAAAATTTTAATACAGGAAGTAATTTTAAACAGCCTTCACATTTAATTTTTCTTGTAGTAACAGGATTACAAGCTTTACATAAAACACTTTTATTTTGCTTTGCAGGTAATTGTATTATTGAATTGGATTTATTATATACTGTATAGCTTGAACCTAAAGCTTTACTTTGTTGTGCTAAACTAAATTCTGTTAATTTCTTTTCTATATTACATCCAAAACATTTTAATGTTTGTGAATTTTGAACTTGTCTTTCATAACTATTACATCTATATGTTGTACCTTGATTTTGTGTCTTTATCTTGTTCATTTAAAAAAATTATTATTAAATCATTAATTTTTAGAATAAAAATGATCATCGTTATTTTTAAAACAAATACAGTCAAACCTCTATAAGTCGAATATCAAAAAAATATTTAGATCTGTCCAATATGGGAATTGCGCCTCTTAAAGAAAAACATTTTCTACCTGTCATTTTGTTGATAGTAAAATATTAGAGTGATTGTAAATAAAATGAAATGAATACCAAATCATAAAAACATACTAAAATGTCTAATTTATATTTTAAATGAACAAATTAGGTTTTTATATGATAAATTAAATCTCAATAGATTTAGTTTATCTTGCTTCAGAAAAATTTCATATAAATCGGGTTCTAACCAGGGGTGGGAAATAATTGATTTAAATTAATTACCAAAAATTAATTATAAATCAATTATCAACATATATATCTGTTGTGGGGCAGACTTTTGGACCAAAGACGTTTCGGCCAATACTTTTGGGCCAAATTCGAAAAGCTGTTTAGGCCAAAAAAATTTTAAAGGACGTTTCGGCCAAATTTTTAAAAATTTCTCAAAATTAATATTAATTTATTTACATACTTATGTATGTTTAAAAGTATGAAAATTTGAACTTTTGATTAAGTTTATATTAAACAAGATTAATTTTTTAGAAATACATTAACAATTGATGGACATTTGATAATACCAATAAATTTCAATATATATTTATTTATATACGATTTTAAAAAAGTTCATTGAAAGCCAAAAACTGTCAAAAACATCTGCCTTCATTAAATTATAAATGTTAATTTTTAAAATAAAAATTACATTCAATAGTAAATTATTACTATAAGAAATAAGTTTTGAACAGGTGTTAAATTATTTATTGGTATGTTCATAAAAGTGTGCATAAACCATTGTGATAATCAAATTTTTAAGCCAAAACTATAATAGATGCTTTATAGGATAGTAATTATATTAAAAATTATATCTCAATTTATTGTCAATGGGATTTAAACCCTTTACTTATATTCTTTTTATAAAGTCTTATATTTTTGGGTTTGGGGTTATTTGTTTTATTTATATGGGTTTGAGTTGGAGGTTGTTTTAATGTATACGGGTTTGGGCTGTTTGTTTGGTTTGGAGGTAGTTTGCTTTATGTCTGTGGGTTTGGGTTGGGGTTTCTATTATGAATTTTGACCTTCGATAACTTATCATAGTAATGCCGTATGCACACTTCTATGGCCATACGTCTGACGTCTATAAATTTTGGCCCAAAAGTCCTTGGCCGAAAAAAATTTGGTCCAAACAGCTATCGCCCATCTGTTATACCTGAGCAATTCTTTATTAATTTTGAAAATTTTTAATGCAAAGGGGTAAAATGTCACGTTCATGATTTATCTTATTACTTTAGGTAGATAAATATAAAAAATTGATGGTTATAAATTGTATATTATTTTAAAATTAATTGAAAATTAATTAAAAATCAATCATTTTACAAAAATTAATTAAAAATCAATTAATCATTATAAATACTTTTAAAAAACATTTAATGAAAAAATGAATGCAATAAAATATTTAATTTAATTCCTTTAATGGTTATTATATATAGTTTAATCAGAAATTAATTTTAATTTATTTTTTAACAAATTAATTTGAAAAAAATCAATTAATCGCTAAAAATTAATCAAAATTACAATTGATTTTCCCCTTAGGCCTGATTCTAGCACATTTTTTCGAGATTACAATCAATCACTTCAAAAGAATTACAGTAAACCCCCTCTTATTGAGACAGGTTTTTACTTGAAATTTTACCCCTTACATTGAGAAAAATGCAATATAAGAGGTAATGCATATATAAAATAAAAATCCCAAATTTGTTTATTTCATTATTTTAATAGC
>JAQFYD010001459.1:0-12098 GCA_034694225.1 Bourletiella hortensis
AGATAAGGATTAGTTTAGCACAGAATCATGCATGCTTTTACAAAGGCTTCATTTTATTTCACAGAGGATACAGCTGCACTGCGAAGGAGTTCCTTGAATAAACAAACGACTCCTGTCCATGGGGAACCTGAAGGAGTTGACGATAGGTCAAGACAATCATCGCCTACGGCCTCAAACGAGAATGAAAACCTCCAAAATAATGACGTCATGCAATCTGTTAAAACACACCCGTTATTAGAGCTCATACGGAAAGCGAAATAGGAGTTCATTCAAAAAAGTCAACAGTTAAATTCACTGCCTAAAGTTCATGTGGTACAAAAGCGACAAACAGCAAGACGAACAGAACCCCTAGACAAAATGGGAACTGGTGAAGTTTATAAAACACCAGTTGAAGCTGGCGGTTCTCGCAAAACAATGCTGCACAAGATAAGGCTATGTTCAAAATATCACGAAGAACTTGTGTCCAAAACGGAGTTGGTGAAAAAAGTGGAAAAGTTGCTGAAACGTTTTATACTTGGAAGCAATTTTAGAGTTTGGCTGTCCAGCACCAAACCCGCATTAGTTATAGTATGCAGAGAAGAGTATTTTAGCCGGTCATATGCACTTGTTATGGATCACGCAGCTAAAATAGGAATCAGTCACTATTTCCCCAAGCTTTGTGAACATTCCAATACAGCGGTGGACATGGTAGACCAAAGTGAGCAAGTTCAGTCCACAGATTTTGTGGAATGTGGAACTTCCCGAGGGACGCAAAGGCAAGAAGGTAATTTCCGAAGGGCCGGATTGGAGAAAACAGGTGAGTCACAGCGGCTTTGAACAGGCATGAAAATTAGGCACATTTAAATTCTAACTACATAGGAACATTGGTATTCTTGAACAGTCAAAGACACCAAGGGGACAGAATCATCCTCGCCACGGTTGGCCGGTACGGACAGTAAGGCTGATGATGCCGGGAGCTCAGTGCAGAGTTCAAACGTCACTGCTGTTCTCCCAGATGAACATAAGTGTGCACCGCGGCAAGCAATGGTCGTCCAGGTACGGGCAGCGCAGCAAGTACTATCAGAAAGGCGTCCACCACTGCTCACCCAGCCGCCATTCATGCAATTTCCAACACAGTCTCCATACGCTAGGAACACAGGGGGTGGGCAGAATCAATTTATATACCCTCACATGGCACTTCAAGACCCATGCAGTTCGTATCCCATCACGGCAAATAACTTCTCTCCGTACGGACAGGGTCTACAAATTCCTGCGTTGAGCCAAATTATGCAATTACCCACAGTACATTCCCCAGGTAATTCTGAGGTCTTTGGGTTTCACCGTTTCCCAGTTCAATCCCAGGGGATGCCAAACTTTGCTAATTTTCCGCCCACTCAGAGCCACATGGGAGTCTTCAACGAAGAATGCTTCGAAAGTTTCTATCAAAGTCCAAACGGAGGAAATAATGTTCGTTTATCGATTCAGCACAGTAACGGCATGGTAATTGGTAATAAAGAGGAGGACGGAGGGCAAAAATTAAATTTTTCTAATAAACATTCGAGTCTGATATGCCACTGACGATTAAAGTATGAATATTTTTTAATTGGGTCATCTACATGATCTCTACGCTTTCAGATAATCAGAGTACAGTTTTATTCATTGGAACCATAGCCGCCACAATTGCAAAAATTTTTATGCAAGATTTAGAAAGGGTACTGTGAATTATGTGATTCGACAGCTCATCAGAACTTCTCACATAACGACACAGCTAGCATCTGCAACTGGTGTTCTGATAGACATTTGAGGACCAACAGAAGCTCCAAAGCCCAAAACGGAAGCTTCGATTCCATCGGGTCCGATAGAAGCGCCCGTATTGGCACTCAAACCTACTCCAGCCTTAATTGGTCCAGCAGCTGCCTCTGCCCTGGCCAATTCTAAATTAGCATGAGCTGAGTAATACATTCCAGCGTGCGCTCCGGCAGTCGCTCTTGGTCCATTAGCACGGGCAGAAAATACTGACCATTCCGCAGCCGCCTCTCCAGTTGTGGCTTCAGTATAAGCTCCGACACAGCACTTCTTCTTGTATGTTCCCTTCTTTGTAGCCGGTCCATGTGCATGAGCACGACCATCGGTGGAAATTTCGCCGTTTATCACATCCTCCATGAACGGGCCTGCAATATTACAAGCAGCATTCCTTTGACATTCAGTGGTATTGTTCTTCCTTTTAATACAAAAAACATTAGGAGAAAAAAACAAGTACACAAACCTATATTTGTTCGAGCAACAGGTTTGATAGAGGCCGAGGGCCTACGAGTAGTTCTCTCCCTATACTCCACAGGCATTTTGAAGAATTCACAACTTTTTTCACTTGTGAAACAAAATGAAGCTTTCAGAATTTTCGCAGGGAGTCGTAGAAATGAGGGCTGCAAACAAAATGAAAAATAAATAGAACTGACTGATTACACTACTTATTCTTCAGTTTCCCTGAGAGATATGATACGTACTACTGCCCTGTGACAATGATTAACACTGTGACTAAGACCCGAATGACAGCAGAATACTTCTCACCTCATGCTTAAATACATTCTGCTCTTCTCCAACGTGCAAAATTTTATGCACACGAGTGGGAGGAATTGCAAAACGTTTAAACTTGCTTTGCCACGGTATATTTTTGTATGCAACTCCATCGTCTCTCATGCGCCTATGTTTCTTAAGGTTTACATGCTTGCAATCTCGGTACTCTCTCCTTCCTAGGAAGCTACAAAAGCAAACACTAGTCTGTATGCAGCCCATAATGCAATCAACTTCAAGCCTTTCCTCTTCCTCTGCGCCTTCTCATACGAGTGCATGCAGTGTAAGACTGTGAGCGTGAGCATTCATAACTCTGTTACCTCATCTTTCCTAAAAATCGAATGGGTCCACTTTGCTGTTAGAATTTTGTCAATTTCGCACTATTATACCCTGTTTTATTGCAAGAGTTGGACATGCAGTGATGTGAAGTTTTAATCAGCCGAAATTTTCTCCGCCACATATTTTTAAAATTAGACACATTAATGGTTTGCTGGCTTCTGCTGTAACTTTAACCACAGTGTGTATACACTGCACAAGGTCTGCTAATGACTCCCTAAAGCAATACACAACTCTCATGCGGAAGCTGTAGCATAGTGCTTTAAGGGACGCATTTACTCCTGACATCTGGAGCTCTTGGAATTCTACAGTCTGTAACATATAATGATTAGGGTGTCTTCTGTCCCCTGCAGTGCTCCGTCTAGTTATCCACATAGTTTTACATACAATACAGCGTATGGAGACGAATGCAAGGACACGCATCCAACACATTTCTAGCTCAATACATTGGCATATTGTTTTCAGTTTCGTTCGGAATCGCATGAAGACAATATACCAATATAATTAGTGAATATTTAAGTATTAACATTCCACCGCACTTCATGTAAAATCCCGCATTATTATGATGAAGTCAATGATTTCCCTATGTCTTCCCATGTGAAACGCCTACGGGAATGAGCCTACAATCTGTAATTTGAATCCTGATCATCCTCCTCCGTTTCTTTTCCTTAAGTCCTACAACACAACGCAATTACACGAGTCGCCCTTTAATGACCCATCTTCTCTTCCCTTTCTTCCAGACGGCCTGCTACTACTGGTTCTTGACGGAGGGATCGCATGACTCTTGCTATGTCATACAATGTAAGCCCTTCAACATCATAAAGGAAGAATTTTTGTCATGCTCTTCTCAAGAAGGCGTAATAGGCCCCCTCAATTCGGGAGCAAACTCATTGTAACTTCTATATAAACAATCATAACTGTTCAATGTTCTCTTCTCTCAACCCTTCTTCACTTCCAAGTGCTCCCCCCATTCTCTTCATACGAGAAGTACTCTTCCATCTACGTTGAGCCTTTCGAGTCGAGTCGATCATGCATTCGCCCCGGCCTTAAAACCCTGTCCAAGTGTGCATCAATTTCGTGATTATTCTGTCGGTCCCGTGCTACTCTTACTCTGTCTACAATTAAAACCAATAATTCGGCGTTCCACTGTCTACAGTCTGATACAGAATCCGGCTTTTTATTACCTGCGAAAATTATATTGTCCATTCCACCTCAACCATAATTTGCGGACCTAAACATTTTTCATGTTGGGTGAAGTTGAAACTTCTCATGCTCGTAAAACATACACTTCTCCGCCCCTGTGATCTTAGATTTTCTGCCTTGGAATTTAATTAAACGATGGCACAGACTGTCATGTTTTAGCGCCGAAGAAAGTATGTGACCCTGCAAGTGTAAAACGGATCCTATTACGTGTTCCCTTAAAGGACTCATCTGGTGTAACTGCTTCAAACAGTACTCTCCCCCTCCTCAGACTGTCATTTACAGCAGTAAACAAATAATCTAAGGGATGGGAGAGGAACAAGACCCTCATTCTTTCTCAGAGCTGACAAGATGAATATTTTTCACTTTCTACATCAACACAGATGAATACAGAAGCTGTTCAGTTGGTCTCAGTTCATTTTTACTACCGTATGAGAAGGGAAACCAAACTCGTTTCGTGCGCGAGTGTCCTTATCGAAATGGCATTTTACCACTTCAAGTTAATACTCTCCAACTGCCTTGGAATTATGCTGGATTTCTGTGCAATTGGAAACAACTGCAAATAATTCCTTTACGATAGACAAGTGAGAAGGGGAAAATGTTTCCGACCAAGTCCAAAGAAGCTCGATCCGTACAAAGTTCCAGTGGAGTCCAACGGTCATCACATGAAAGGATACTTGAGGGACAAGGTGACACAAGAAAAACGCATGCAAATAAGACACTACAGGCTAATTGTTCAAAACGAGCTGGTGTAAGTGGTGGTGACTACTATGTGATTGACAATGGTGCCCGTACTAAAGAGCCTGCCGCTAGTTCAGCTTCATCAACTCAACTCCGCCATCCACGATCCATAAAATACCACAGTATGTGGAATGTTGATAGTTGCGCCCATTTATCCAGTGCCGAGAAGACAGAGAGGAACCCAACTTTGCATAAGGTTTCTAAATCGCAGCTGGTGGAAGAAAATTTTAGAGCCAGCTCCGGAAAAAGTAAGCACGTCTATGACTGAACCTTCAATAAATTAAATTGTAGTTCTGCAGGGAACTAAGAGCAGGACTCATAGACAACTTTTTGTAATGCTACACACAGAAAATGAAAAGAAGAGCAACTTTTGCCGTGTGGTGGAACTGACCGAACGGGAACATCTGATCCTCTCAACAGCTGAGAAATGGTGCAAAACCATTACAGAACTAAGTATTTGCACTCAGAAGCTCCATAATGTTAAAATTCATTTGACGAGGCGCTCGCGGAAAGTGCATATTAGCGGAAGGCACTATCATGCAGGGATGAAAGAATTGTTGAAGACAATTAAACAGGCTACAAAATGGTGGGAACATCAGCGTAACGTTGATATTTCAGTTGTATGGCCAAAATTGAGGACTCAGGATGTTCCTCTTCGTCGTCCAAGTAAGTTTCTTATTGATTTTTCACAGCAACCGAAAATATTTTGAGTATTAATAAAATCCCATCTTTTTCTCAAAATTGTCAAGCCGGAAGCCCTAAGGTATCGGTAAATGCAGAACCGACTGATACAGAAAACTGCTGCAAAGGAGTCCCTACGGTTTCATCATCAGTTCCGGACTCAAGCCCTGAGAGCGACCTGGAGCATGTAGATGTCAAGCCAGTGATTGTGTTCAGTTCCAATGAGCAAATGTTCTGCGGTAGAGATGAGACTGAAGCAGGTTATACTCAACATATTAAAGTCGAACCGATAGTATTCTCTGACGCAAGGCAGGCTGGAGATGAATCAACAGTAGATGATCCTCCTTTTCAAGGGGAAACAACGTCAACAAATAGCAGCGAACCGGAAGTTGATGGTGAAGCTAAAAGGCAAATCTTAACTGACAGTACACATAATGTAATCAAAGTCGAGCAAGACGAGAAGTTAGAAAATAATTCAAAGTCGTCCTTGGACCATGACATTAGTTCTCCAATGTCAACCACTAACACTGATCACGAAGGAAACAATGAGCCTCAAGAAAAAGTAAAAGCCTTAGCTGACAACGTGGAAGAAGCAGCCACAGTCAAAGTTGAACCTGAGGTGAATTCCGTTAGCAGTGACACCACCACGCAAAATTGGGACTCACAGCCTCCGAACTCTCATCACGTCACAGACGAACTCCGTCAGGATGGCAGTAAAACACCAACTATCTCCGAAAGGATCCAAAACCTGGAACCCGGTCACCATTTTGTAACAGTAGTTACAAAAGGTCCCCACAAAGCTACAGCAATTTGTATAAAACCGACTCCAGCGGGTTACCGTGAGCTTTTCCTCAAACCGGGGCCATCTGAAAGCGTAAAGTATTGGTTCAGACTATGCCTTCTTCACGGCAAAAAGCACGAGTTTGATGTGCACATACCAATACAACAACCTGTAGTTGTTATCATGACCAGAGCCGAGGATTTCAAAAGATCATTTGAAATTGTTATGAGCTATGCAACGAAATTTGGAATCGATCACTACTTCCGCAAGGATGGTGAAATGGATAAGCAGTGCATTTCGTTAGGGTATGAACCTATTCTGCCACGAGCTGCAGACAGCTTAGGACGTTCCACTGAGAATCACAGTTGCACAGCAAAATTTCCGGATTGTGGAGTCCAAAGCGATCTTTACACAACATCAGCAGCTGCCGAAGGTGATTCAGGCTTTTCAAAAGGTGTAAAGGATGGAGTTGGAGCTGGACCAGCTGTGAATAGTTCATGTAAATACAAATGCGAAACAGAGGTCCAAGGACAAGAACGGGACAATCTGTGTGAGTTTGAGGATGCTGAAACAGTTCACGGTGGTGATGATCAACGTGATATCGTTAAAGCATCCTCCTGTGCAGAGGAAAAAGTGCTTCTAGAAGTTTTCAGGATGAGAGGAACAATCAGACAATCATCATCCAGAGGAAGAATCAGACCATCATCATCCAGAGGAAGAATCAGACAATCATCATCCAGAGGAAGAATCAGACAATCATCATCCAGAGGAAGAATCAGACAATCATCATCCAGAGATAGAATCAGACAATCATCATCCAGAGGAAGAATCAGACCGTCGTCGTCCAGAGATACACACATAAATATAAGCGCGAGCCGGCGGTACAATCCTCCAATACCGGAAGAGCTGCCCGAGTACCAACAAGAGCACTCAGCAAAATACAGTACTCTAACTCAATCTACGTCAGACCCACACGTACCGCCGTCTTTTCCGCCGACACGAATGTATAGTTTCCCAAGTCGGTGGTCACAACCCCGGCAGCAGATACCAGCGTTTCGATCATCGCCAAGATACACTTCAGGAGACATGCAATCACCACCTTGGCCGCTACCACCCGTATTTCCAGTTCCACGTACAAACTTCTCATCAGCTCAAGCACCGCCGCCATTGCGGCCCCCTTCAGCACAATCACGACGGCGTACTCGACCACCTCAGGTATCATGGCCGCTGTATCAACAAAGGTGCGCTCCTTCATGTCAGCCACGGTCACCTGCTCCAACTAGTGCTGCACCCGCGAGCCTTCACAATCCGACCGGGTCTTATACGATGTCTGGAGTACCACCCGCAATGCATGATATGGCAGTTGATAGTTTCATCTTTATTCCATTTCAACAAATGCAGTCCACCCAAGTCCCTACCTGCCATCCGACGGCCTACTACGACCAAGCAAACGCCTCCTGGCAGTCCACTGTTGCGTATTCAAGCGGTTCGTTGCAACAGTTTCGCTCCAATCAGCCAATAATGGAAGTATCTACAGGAGCCTCAGAATACAGTGGATTAACAGTTAATGGGAATTTCAGACCAGGCCCTAATTCAACCTGTGACCTGCCCGGCGGTTTGTTCCAAGAAAATGTGAGACGTCGTGGAGCCGGAGCCTTTGAAATGGACGAGGTAAATGATGGCAATGTATACCAGAATGTACGGGGTGCAAGAAGAACTCGCGGCTGCCATCATGGAGCAAATATAGTTATTCACGTCCCACGAAAGAAAAAAGCCAGACGGGACAAGAAAAGAACACTTCAAGACGTCAATCTAGTCTAAAAATAATGGTTTCATATAAAATGACCCGAATTGACCAGATTAGCGCAAGTTCACGCGCTCGCACATGACCGGGCTTTAGACTGCAGAAATCCTGTGTCAACTTTTAACAGTCGTCCTCTCACAAGAATACTGGACTTTAATGTGTAAATAAATTGCTTCTTTAAACTTATCCTTACTTGCCCTCTGCCAATTCATTCACCGCTGGCGCTCATCATTTCTTTCAGAATTTCAATAGAAACTATTTTGAAGCTATGAAAACTGGTAAAGGGAACTTCTGTACAGAAGGTTTGGAGCCATAAGCGCATCATTGTGCAGGATATTCAGGGCCTCATTCTATTCCTTCCCTTGAAGAGAATAACCTTTTCGCTATACGACCATTCATATGACCACCACCCAGACTGTAGCTCTAAGTAACACAGGGGCTACTTAAGTGTAGGTTATTTCTTTTATGAAGTTCATGGTACCATAAATCACAAATCAGTCTCCGAAGTGAGAGTCTGTAATTCATGGTTCATGAAGCAGATGAAATAAAAACTCAAATGAAACAGATAACAGTAGCTGTCATCGTCATTATTCACGAACATTTATTCACCAACAGTCACCCGTAACAATTTCATTGCGACAAAGCCTAGAAAGGGGGCATCATCGGTACCCATACTTGGACTCACCATTAACCAAAACTTCCAGCCGCCTCATCGGGTCCGTGGCGCATTTGAGATGGCTTTGGCCAACATAACTCGTCAAAACAGAGCCAACTGCACACAAAACAAAACAGGTCTACTGTTGAGCATCCGGCATCAATCGCAGTCAACCCGACAAAGGTGTGAAAACTTCTTACCGCGTTTGTGTCCAAAAATCACAGGACAACCTGCATGATATGACATGTCATCGAAGGCTCCGGAACTCAAAGTGTTGTACCACATTACAGCTGACCCGGCCTTGACAGGGACTTGAATACCGGCTTGTGCGAAAGCGGTCATTCCGCCCTTTTCTGGTTCCGTCCCCTGCGCACGCTCAGAAATCATTAATTCTTAGCTCTACTCCCAACTACTGTCAAGTTAACGTTAGCAAAGAATATCTTACGTAAAACAAGATTGTTGTCATTCCTTTTGCCTCGTCTTCCTCTCCATGTCCATCCTCCTGCCCATACTTCGGAGAAATTAGACTCACTTTAGCTAAAAACACGGTTGACTAATTCAACTAGCTAGTGACGACAACAAATCCTTACGGCATCCGCATGCAGACCGTGATGGCCCCCAGGCATATGCACGTGCATCGATATTCCACGTTGCGCTATGTTTACATGTAGCCCAGATATCCTCCTCGCCAATTTCAGTGTCCCCAGCGCATGCTCAGAGTCATTTTTGTGTACCATTGAGCTGACGTATAGGCAAGCGTTTGGATTCGGCCCACAAGTTTCGTAACTGATCCCAGTGTCATTCCTTAGAAACGCCAACACCCCTGCGCTTGAAACGTCATGGTACATAACAACCTCCGGTTTTGGGTGCATAGAAAGCATTTCCATCTTCAGCGGTCCGACTCTAAAGTGAGGATGGATTTGGTATTCATACCAGCAGAATAGTTTGCTCTGCTCTTGGATTGTCTGCAGTCAGAACAAGTTTGATCAGTTTTCTAGAAAACAATGTATCTTGTGCCGATGGATTCCTCTTTACCTGATGACGCCTCCCTTGACAAAGTCCATGCAAGTTTAGTTCAGAAAACTGGCTTTCAGTACGACCGTTGTACGCATTGTAAAGGGTTTCCTTTCTCGTTTTCAGTTCTGTCAAATTACTCAGCCCTGAGACAGGGCTTGTGTAAAATGTGGGCTCATCTTCGGAGAATTTGACCAGAAATCTATCATGCTGTTTTAATACTAAATTATCCACCGATTTGAAGCTCGAGATTGAGTTTGTTAAAATCTGGTTGGGCGGGCTTACCACTTCTTTGGCCGTCTCAAGCTGTATTTCTGTATTGATGAGACTCACTGTCGTGTCGCCTTCGGAGGCAACTTTGACAACTGCAGTGTCCATCCAATTTATAGCCTGGTAATAGTAATCGTTGAAGATGGCGTGATTGCCGATTTCTATGCATTGCTCTGCCGACAGGACGATTCCTGTGTCAACGCCTGCCACTATGCCTCGGGCGATCTTTTGAAAAGAAAATTACTTTGTGGATTAAAAGCGCACTTTTCCTCACGACTGAAATGGAAGCTTAATTCTACTAACATCTTTAGATTTCAAGTCGTAAATGAACTGCATATTTAAAATTCCTGTCATTACGTCCTTCAGGTCTCCTTTTAGCGGCCCGTCACTGTCGTTGTAAACGTTTCCAATGTACTCGCGAACTTCTGCCATGAAGACACGTTTTCTTTGCTCTATAACCCATTTTAGTCCCCCTGATCTCAAGAAATGATTGTAATTTACCCCGAATATCCACCCAGTCTTTGTCGGAGAGCCTCAATAATCTTTTGATGTAATTCTCAAGTCTCCGGAAGGTTCGGTAGACGGCCAATGGGTTTCGTGACAGTTTACCTACTGCTTCAGCAATAGTTGCATTATCATGTGTGGTCAACAGTATCGAGCTGTATGCATTTTCGTTGAAATCTTGCAAGTATTTCAGAATGAGTGACAGCGCTTGACCACTGGTAATTTGTTCTATTCGTGGAGGAAGTAATTGCTGGATTTTCTGATAGATCTCCAAGTCCAGCTGAATCAAAGCCTCAAGGTTCCCACTCGGGCTCTGTGCATACTTCCTAATGTGATCGTATTCATCATCCAATTTGTTATAGGCTGCAGCTTCATCATCTATGGCTAAGGGCTGCAAGAAGGACGCAAATAGTGAAAGTTGGCCCATAAATGAACTCCAACATAATATGAATTTTTGCTACTTGCTTCTGGCTCGTCAAACTCCTCCTGTTCAATTGTTTTGTGTACGAGGACCCGTGGAACTGGAAGTGCCTGAATTTGGAGCGAATTTATGAGCAATATACTAAAAGCCATTTAGAGACGAAATGTGGAAAAGATTACCTCGCCATTGACAAGCACCCGAAACCGCTCCTCGGGCAGCAATGAACATTGTCTGACTTTAAATTGATCATAAAATCGCATTCTTTTGTAGGCAACTGTGAAACATTACATTTTCTGGTCATTTTAGTGCTGGTCGAAGCGAATTATTAACGCTGGACGTCAATTAATTTACCCAATTTCTCGCCCCAAACAACTGGACATTCCTCGTGGGCGGTGGAATAATCTGGAGTGCCATCGGAGAAGGTGTTGAACCAAAATACGGCGGAACCCTTACTTGGCACAGCGGTGGCAAAGCTAGTTGGAAATACGGTGTAGCCTCCTTTCCCCACGTCGTTTAACTTAAATAATTGACGCGAAATGAGATAACCGCCGGTCAACATTATGTAGCAATTGGATTAAAACTGGAGGCGTTACGTAAATCATGACTGTGGAAATTTGGTGTCCTTTGCCTTTGTCGGAATCTCCCAGCTAAAAACGGGAGAGAATGTTAGAATTCTCCAGAACTACGTCAGATTAGAATTTGTTCAGTCTACTCACAAGGTCTACATGAGTTTCAACGTTGCCACTACCAGGAAGGTAATGGACGAGCTCCGTTGGGTCTGAAGCGCTTAATCCTATGGTTTGCAAGCCCGTCATTGCTTCCAGTTTTTGCTCAATCTGATGCTCAGTTTTCGCACTGTTAACACCGCCAGAGGTAACACTCTTCGAGGCGCTCATTTCCACTACCTCAGCATTACTAAAGGCATTGTGAACCTGGACAGCGTCAGGGTTGCGTGAAAGAAATTCCATCTTTAATGGTCCAATGGTGAAGACTGGGTTTACTTTAAATTCATGCCAACAGAAAAGATAGGAAGAGGCCTCTGGTGTCTGGAATAATTCGTAACAGTTTAAAGTTCATTATTTGGCTGAAGCTGAAGAAGGGAGAAGCAGTTGTTTGTTTACGTGCATTTAAATCCTGTCCT
>JAQFYD010001460.1:0-12097 GCA_034694225.1 Bourletiella hortensis
ACAGAAACGTTCCTAATAGATTACTGATTCGGTGTGAGCGAAATGAACGGAGCTGAATGGACATTCGAATGATGAACATTTTTATACTTTTACTTTTTGTCTTTATAACATGATGGCAAGGTTTGTTTTTTTCTTTATCATATAATCGAAGAATAATAATAATAGTTAAGAATTACTATTAATAACATTTTTTCTCGCGCAAAAAATCGTGCATTTCCTTATATCATGTTGGTCGAATTCAACAATCACAATGATTCATGTTACAGTAATAATAATCATAATGATGATCATGGCAATGATATAATAATAATAATAATAGCTGTAATACAACAAATATTATGCCAGTTACTCTACTATTCATTACTCATTACAACGATAGGCGTGCAAAAAAATCTAAACTTTTATTTTTTCCCCACTTCTCGTCTTTATATATAGATTTATACATTTTTATATAATAATAATAACAGTAACCGTAGTAATCATAATAATAGTAATAATGTAGTACATAGTAGTAATGTGTTATCTTCTATAATATATTTGGTTTGCATATAGTTCTTTGTTTATATACGTAATTACATACTTTTTTGCACATGCAGTCACCGCAAAAAAGCTTGCACCCTTTGGAGGAAATTTGAAATGAGGAAAAAAGGAAAAGGAAAATATTATAATGATTCTTCTTGACAAGTTTCTAATAAAAACAGTAGTAGCAGCAGCAACAACAACAAATTACATTACCATTTTCACTCAATCAATTGCCACGTATAAAATTCTATTCATCATCATCATCATAATCATTATTATTATCATTATTTTTATATATGTAATATAATAATATATTATCCTGAATAACATTTCTACCACACTACTCATCATCAAGGGGAGTATATAATAATGACAGTAATAATAACAAAGACCAAAAACGCTTCCCATAAGCACATGAACAAAGCAGCGAGAGCTTATATATTTTATTATTATTCTTAGCAACTTTTTTCACCATAGCATTCATAACGATAACATGGAAACGAAAATGCTGTTATGTCACTTTACTAATATTTTAACTGTTTTTCTTTCCAAAAGTCATCATCGATATGACTTCAAGAAGAGGATCATCAGCATCATCAGACAGAGAGAAAGGGGTGAGAGCATTATGAATTTTTTTTTGTCTTGCCATATGATGAAGGAGGAGAAGTAGGAGGGGGAGATTTGTTCAAGCTAATAATAATAATAACAATAAGGTATACGAAAGGCTTCATTAAATGTGTATTTATATATTTTTGTATTTACATAAACAAATGCTATGTTAGATTCTAGGAGAAAATTTAGTATTTTTTTGTGGAAAAAGTGAAAATTCACAGGCCAGCTTGACTAACTGACTAACTGACATAGTTAATGAATTAATTAATTCATGTCTGACTGAATGACTGAAGAGACACATTTTGATCATATTTTTCTTAAAGACGTTCCAACAAGAATTAATAAATTGCAAACGGGCTGAGAGATAGCTATAATAACAGAGCTCATCCACCATACAATAGCACAAGGTGGTAACAATTTTCTTTCTTTCTGTCATTCTCATTAGCTCTCATAGAATATTATTCTCTTTCTTAAAGGTGTAGCTAGTATAATAATTATTAGCACAACTCTGAACGCGTTTAACATGTGTTAATTTCTCAGGTTTCTTATAAAGGACATATACAAGTGTATGGTAATAAGTTATTTATACGAACGGGGAAAACATTTTTTTCTCTTCTTCTTCTTCATCTTCTTATATAGAAAGGAGAAAATTCTGGAAAAGGGCTATTAGTATTTTTTTATACAGAGGTGACTGACTATTCTTCTTTCCCTTCCTTTCCTAGTAAAATTTAATAACCAGAGGGAGGCACAAGCTTTCATCCTGGCCACCCTGTCGTCGGTAAAGGAGTGTGCAGTCCGACATGAAAAAATGGTGTAATATATAATAATAATTATGTATCATAATATCATCATCATCAATAGTAACAATCATAAGTCGTACTTTAAGGATTACTTTTTCTTTGTACAACTAATTAACAACTCAAATAATACGCTCATATACCATTGTTTTTTTTAACAAAAATCTAATAATTCGTTTGCACATTTTTTTCCTTTTCAATTCATGGATCCTCAGCATCATACCATACTACTACTCATCATAATTTGTAATAACAATATTGAAAAGCCTCTAAAATGATGTTAAGTATAATTTTTTTCTTTAAGTATAATAATGATTTCCCATAAATTGGTATTTTTAAATTCAAAGGCAGAGTTGTGTGTTGTTCACGATAATAATCATAATAATAATTTTTTTAGACACAGCTAAATATGTAATAGTTACATCTGTTGTAGTAAGTAGTTTTAAACGACTCAGTTTTTATAGACCTCTCGGACTCTTCACATTTCTTCCCCGTTTCTTTCACAATAATATAATATCATCAATCATGTGTGTGTAGAGTACAGACAGCACATGTAAGATCCACGTAAGTAAATGTTGCTCGATCTTATAACAATACTAATAATAATAACTAATAATTAATTAAAGCAATGAATTAACAACCGTATAACCGGGGGCCATCTTTAGGACGTTCGGTCTGTCCTATAGATATCTTCCTTGGCAGCATTCAGGAATGCTTTTACATTAACATGGTTTCCCCATGGTTTTTTGTTCTATGGACAGTCCATTACATTTTGACAGTGATGATAAATAAATCTGACAATAATAACAATATAATTTGCAGTCATACTCTCACATCTCAACTATGAAACTGCGGATTCAATAATAATAACAATAATGGCAGCCCAGTCCGTGATAAAATTTGTGTGTGATAAGTACGGATATTGCAACATGTTCCACGTTCCCAGTACGACGATAATTTTTTAACAAATTTCCAAACTCTTCCACTAAAGGACAAACAATGAAGATTTACAATCATTTCTTTCACAAACTGATACAGTGTTTTAGCCATTTTTTTCGTCCATGTAACAAGGACAAGCTTTGGTCAGGAATTGCCCACTCTTCTGGTTTGCTCTTCCCATGCCGTGTAATAACTGGTATCGGTATTAAGGATATTAGAAGATATTAGTTAGTAATAGCAGTAGATAGTTTACATGTAATAGCATTGCATATATATATGTGTGTGTGAAAGGATGAAATACACAGACCTTCTGTCTTCACTTGATTACATGGAACACTTTCTTCGTTTGTTTTGCTTTCGATTGTTGAAAAGATACGAAATGGATGATGAGAATCCACCACTACCATCATCACCAGCTTGATCAATATTTGATACCTTGATTTTTCCTTCTATAGAGAGACTATTGTAAATGTGAGTTTCCTCGAGGCATTTTTGTTCTACTCATACAAGATCTTATTATTATTAGGTTTACTATTTTTCTTGCGTATACACTGCCTTCCATGCCTCTCAACAATCAATCTCCTGATGAACAAGGCTCGTAATAGTAATAGTAGTTATTAATTCCTATGGCAACGAAGACAGGTAGGAAGAGTTAAGTAGGGTAGTTACATCATCCATTGTTATTATTATTATTATTCTAGATATCTATATTATATTCTTGTAAACCATTATTGAGGTATTAGAAATATAATAATGATGGCAAGAGGTATGAATAATAATAATTAATTTATAATGATAATAACAACTGGCATTGCATTACATTACTTTCATTACTTTTTCCTCATAGTTTCTCATTTTTTTCTGCACACATCTTCTTCACACACTTGGCTTTTTCTTCTTTTCTCTACACCATCATCATCATCATCTTCATGATCACCATCAATATGCATACGAGAGACTATACACTACGGATATTTGGGGGAATCTTTCCACTTATTTTGGTTTCACAAAAACTCACACTCATTAGTATCATCATCAAGTTTGTTGGGCGGGGTGAGAGGGCCGAATTTCAATAATAATAATAGTTATTATTTATATATGGTAATAATAACAATAATAATAATAATATCCACTTTGAATATGCAATCGATTTTTTTAAATTAAGTAGTCGTGTTTCTTATGGCCAGCGACATCCTGATTGTTGTTGACCAGCAGATGCCGACCGGTGTACATGTATATTTTGCCATTTACCATCCCTGCGTACCCATACTCGTGACTCTTCTGTTTGCTGAGTGTGGGCACCTGACGTTCTGCAAAATAGAATTCCATCACATTAGATCATCTAGTCCTTACAAGTTGGTTTGTATATTTAGTAATAATAGAGATGAAGATGTGGGACTTACTTGTCAACAAATTGGGTTAGCCTGACGTAAGCAATGCACGCAGCATCGTCCCCTAACAGGTGAACGTGCGGATTTAAAAGCGTAGTATTCACATTTTTGCAATTTTTACCAACCACACCTGAAGAATAGAATCAAAGGTCATGATCACAAATCAAAATGAGCCCATTTCATTTACATTATAAAACATCTATCAGGGACACATTTCCACCGTCAACCAATTCCACCATATGCCACGACCAATTTCCCTCCAGGACTCTATAAAATTCTTTTCGCATGCAAAGTAAGTTCCATTTTTTTGCCCACGCCCGTTCCCACCAATTATAATTCGTCATGTCTCAAGACATTTCCCCAGAGGAAGGAATGAACCAACTTTTGACAAGCATTCTACTTCAAAGACTTTAATTTTAACTGTTCCCCCTTGAGCTCCAATCTCACGATCAAAAGTTCAATGAGGAGAGTAATAAGAGAGCGACAGAGATTATTTTCTTTGAATCGGGCATGGCATAAGCTGACGAACAGACGACCGAGAGTATATTTAAATCGCCAGAAAAAGCCTGAGTTTGTCACGCATGGTTTTACCATGACGCTCAGATCATTTCCAGCAAATATCCTCCCGGCATCCGCAGTCAAGACTGTCCTTTCAACAAGTCCAGGCGGGCGTTCGGGAAAGTAGAAAATTCACGTATGAACCCATATTTCTTTATTCCAGGCCTAAATGGCCATATCGAAAGGTGGGGGACATTTTGTGAAAATGCACAAAATAAATCATTATCCTTTCGCAGAACCAATTTCCGGATCGTTATTACCACGAATCTATTGTACTAAAAGTCATCCAAAAGATACTTTATAGATCCTGCATGCATGAGAATGTCCTTTTCTACTCATACGCTCCAGCCGAGAATTTTCTCTCCCGCATTACTGCTTCATCCTGGAAGGTCAAGCGAGGCATAGGAGGAAGCGTAGATAAAAAAAAATCAAGGGGAAATAAAACACATAAAGAACAACGTACCATTATCAAAGTAAAACTTGTGGAAATCCATCCCTGCGACGAGGTTACCTAATGACTCTGGTTCGAAAGCTGTCATGTGGGCGTCTGCTAGTTTCCTGGAATCAAAAACAAACACAAAGTCTATAGAAGAGTAACCTTAAAAAGCATTGCATTCGTGCCATCGTGGTAGTCATAGTCATAGTAAGAGCAACAAATAAGTATTAAAAAGCTCCGGCTCCAACGGACAATTGCCATGAGAGTCAATAACAGAGACATGACATAACTTGTTTTTCCCCGTCCTCTTCATCCTGCGGGAAAGTGCATAGTATATGAGCTCTTTTGGAAAAGAGAAAATCCTCTGCCTATGACTACTCCTCCTACTCCTCTCTCCTTGCATGCAATCAAAACTTTCTCCTACTGTGACCAACCAAACCAACCAACTCATCCTCATTCCTCTTTCCCTCTCCGTATGCAGTCTAAACTACTACTCCTCCTGAATACCTCTACCAATTTTTCCCTTTTTACACAACCATAAACACCTACACATATACAGACAGACGCATGCATACACTTCCTCCAGACATATATTATTTTCTATATTGAATGGACATCATCATCAGAATAATACTAGCGCATGTACTGGCTTGGTTGGCTATCCCATAGTTCTTTTAAATTAACCTACATAATATAACTTATAATATAATGACTTTGAGCCAACTCATTTCTATCATCTGGTCGTTGTCGTCCTTCTCCTCCTACTCCCATTTACGATAGCCTTTGTTGGAACAGCAGGAGCGTCGGACAAGACTCCTGTTCCTGGCGTCTCTATATACCATCGTAGGAAAAAGCCGTAACTCATCAGACAAACTCTTGAGCTGAATCACTACTACTACTACTATTACTATGGCACACGCAGCACAAACCACTCAACCTAAAGACCATTGATTTTTTTCTCTCATCATAATATACTTCCTTATTCTCACTGCTTATTTTTCCTCTTCCCTCTCCTGTATACACACTCATCAGCAATTCTACATTCTCCTCGTCTGCTCTAATTGTGCTGACTGTATGAGTAAACTAAAATATGGCGCAACACAGACACACAGATCTCCAAAGGGAAACTACCATGACCTCCAAGAGCTATAGCGCGACGAAGAAGTGAAAGCCTACACAGTGCTCTGCTTTCATCCATAGCTACCTTACGCAAATGTAAATTGCTCCCATCCTCACCAGACACGCAATTTCTTAAAATTCTTGCAAATTTCACTGCTTCATACAAAACAATAATAAATGCACAAACTAAATCAAGTCTACAGCAAGTCCATTTTGAGTTGCTTAATGCGGATGCATGCATGAATGTGTTATGCAGGGGCGTGCATATGTGTCCGTCTTGTGAACATTGGCAGGAGCAAGTTGATATGAAATTCATGGATTTAATAGCTTTCTCCTTGGAGGATTTTATTCACGGAATGGCACGCATGGAGTAATACTTGGTTTTCTCTTAATTATGCAATACATTTCCTCTTTCTCTTCTAACTCTCTCCCCAAACACTACTCCACCTCCTTCTCCCGTTCTTGTTTCCCTCCCGGTCTCTTCTATCCCATCTCTTTTGTGTGCATATTATTATAAAGTACTACCAACTACTACTACTACTACTACTACTTACTCCAGGCCCATCCTTCCTTCATAGACTTTTCTCCGTATTAGTGTAAAATGTAACTCCCCTTAACCTCATATACTGTTCAATGATTCAGCAGAGCTTTAAAAACTTGCTCCTTCCCCTCTCTCTTTCATATCCATGATAAATTCACAAGGGCAGCTTTTCAACAAGACTCCATCTTGGTATGCATACATAAGCCTCTCTACTTCTTCTTCTCCCAGTTCTTTCAATTTCAAATTAATTTACCCGCTTCCTCTACCCTCTCCTTTCATATGCTACCAGACTCTTTTCCTCTTTACATGAAGACGAAGAAGAAGACGGAGAGAGAAAGAGAACGAAAGCTGCAAGAAGAAAGCAAGCAAAAGCTTTAAATCCAGATTTGTGCAAAACCTTTTCCGGAACCTTTAACATCCTTTTCATGACATAGTTCTCTTAATGTATTCAAACATGAGCTTCAAGTAGCGAGTTACACACGTACACCCAAAGGTATTCCCACACAAAGGTTACCTTCCCTTTACATCAGACTACACATGAATCTCTTCCGGACGGGGGCCATGCAACTAACTGCAACTTATACACTTCCAGTGTACTTTACTGCTACACACACCCATGAACGTACCCAACACTCTCGTCCAACTTGGTCTACATTTGGGATTATGCTGACTGAGTGATAAAATATACTACGTAAAAATCAAAGGTCATTCCCTTCCTGAGAAAAAAATTGCTTTTCAGAAATGAGGAGGCATATGGAAAAGCAGCTACGTTGCACACGTCACTTCCCAATCATTTCAATCAGGTGCCGTCAGTTATACTCTACCTATCAATGTTGTAACAGCTGCAGCATGGACGGCTCCCACTCAAAATGGCACACGTACACAGACATGTGCATAAGAAAGAACAAATCCATTCATAGGCCAACGAGGAGAAGAAGAAGAAGCCTAACGTAATTCCAAAATCAATTACTTTGGCCAAAACTAAGCGGATTAACGGTACGCTCTTGGATTTCCGCCGCTCGCTCTGCAAATGACGACAACAATGCCGGCTTGATAATCAATACTAGTGTAGCTATAACCGACACATAGCACTTGCTGCGCTTCATCAGCCATCATAATATTCTGTCATGTAGCGCATTAAACTATAAAACCGTCCAGGCACAGCAACAGAGGATTTTAGCCATTGAAAAACATTAAGCAAGACATGTGAATAAAAGTGTATGTAAAAGGTTGAGAAAAACTTACGAGTATGCATCGTAGTCGCCGACACCTATGGCGTCCAGGATTTGTTCCGTGACCTTGATTATCTCTGCTTTCCTCGCTGTTCCAACGAATATAGAAAATACACCATTAGTAAATAACATGCACAGTACATCAATGAACATCATTCTAACTTTCATTTCCATAAGAATAATAATAATATTCCCAATATTTCATAATAGAAAGGAAATTCTAAAAAGGTATAAGGAGGAATATATTCATATTATAATAGTATATATATTATGTCTATAATATCAACCAGGCTGTATATACTTTTTACTCCAACCAAGTACCACATTGTATAATATAAATGCTAAATCACATTAACTTACAACTCCCATAGCTACAGTAACAGGTATGAGTTTACTGTATATGTTTTTTTACACTACAGCCGCAGCGCAGCAGAGAAAATCTAATTATTGTATATTAATAGATTATTAATGCAAAATAACTACGTCATTATCCACCGGAAAAGTTCAAGCTAATATGGGTAATAACAAAGGACAGTCTATTATAAAGTCTCTAACAGTTCCACTCCATTGATTTTCAATTCATCACCACCTAATAGTACTGTCCTGCACTAAACTTAGCTAAACCGTTGCCACCTATTCAAAATCCTCTCGCAAACTGTTCCCATGGAACTGGCTTCAATAGAATGTTTACTCATTCTCAAGTAATTTTCAAGTACGTAATGATTTTCGCGTGTGTTTCAAAAACAGAGCTAAAATACTGTGTGATCTGCCTACGAAAATGTTGTAAATGCTCATGAATATCATGTTCTGTTGTGATGGTGCGTGAGTTAGTTAGTTATAAAGCCATTAAACGACCGCTCATAATATTCCTCATTTTTTTCAATAAATTTTTTCAATAAATTGTAGAAGATGGTGCTCTCTCTAATAATAAAAATTAATAATAATAATATTGAATAGAATATTGAAAAAGCTATCATAAATATATACACGTCATCATCATCACAAGTTAAACCATTATCATACCAAAGGACGTATACTTGATATAAATCAATAAGTGACCAACACCATTCACGAGACGACGTTCAGTGCCCGTAGCTTATACAAAGGTTAATAATTGTTAATATAATTTGAGAAATTTCATCAAGGAATAACGTATAAAATTCTCAATATTTTTTGTTACGACAATTTTCCTTCGTAGTTAGTTATAGCTTCCCCCACAGAATCCCAGAGCCAATAGCTAGAGTTCCATCATCATCATCACCATACTCATAAACAGAGTATCGTAGATTGTGCTATACACATTATTATCATCAAGTTTGAAAACTTTTTTTTCCACTGAATGAAAATCCGCTCAAAAATTTCGGCTATCAGAAATCTCAAAAATTATTATGCAAGAATGCTGCGTTAGCTAATTGAAAGATCGCGGCGGTAGAGTTAGAAAGAAAGAGAGCGAGAGAAAGATAGAAAGGAGATAGAGAGAGAGAGAGCTAGATAAACAACAGAGAGATATATATTTACAGAGAGCATAATAATATAATGTACAGTCACAAATGCATCGACAGCATGAATAATAATATTTAGATATTTATAAATACGAGAGAGGGCAAATGGATACCAATGATTACATACCATGAGCGAGCATAATAATACAGTAGAGAGAGAGAGAGGAGAGAGAATATGGATGAATAAATAAATTTTCTAATAGGCTCCAAAGGTTAATAATAATAGCTACTCAATACTGCAATTATTTACACATGTAAACCATAAATACCAGTACTTATTCACTAAAAAAATTACAAACTAATTAAGATACTGCTGCGTAATAATAACGGTAATAATAGTACTAAGGGCGGGGCGGGTATCAAGGAAAAAATTTACTCCTGTACTTGGATACAAGTACGCGTGTATATAAAATACATCAAAAAATAAAGCGGATATAAATACTATGATGAATCATGATGATGATAATAATAATGAAAAAAACCTACCTGCTAACGCAGTTGAGCATGCAAGGTTGGTTCCGGTTCCACCCCCACCACCACCACCACCACCACTTCCAACTGAACTGGCAACAACTCGGATTTCTAAAATGTCGAGTGTACAAAGAAAAAACAAAAACAAAAAAATTCTTTCGTTTCCCATGTCACTTTTTCACAACTAACTCCTTTCCCACTACTCTGTCTCTCTGCCTAGCAACGAGACAGACAGAAGTAGTAGCAGTAGTACAGGACAGAGAACACCAACAAAAATACGCAAAATTCCACATCAAAATGCTACACACTCACAAAATCATCACTACTTTCAAAAACCCACCACCAGAAGAAAAAAACTACAAAAAATACATCTATCTGTACCAGCAACCAACCCACCAACCTAGCAACCAGCACCAGAAAAAATTCACATAATGATTGTACCACCACAATTTGTTTTAATGAATCAGTTGCTTGCTTTTAGCTCAAACTACTACTCTGTAGCTATAAACGTCACAGCGCATTGGAACACATAGCTTTCACATTGATCCTACTGCTACCACAAACAAACACGGAGAAAGCACCGTGAAAATAATTACATGGGGACTGCTATAACTTCTACAAGAGTCTCAAATTCTGTACCTGGAATAATACTCATTCTTTACGGAGGCAATAAAGCACTATTGGCTATCAACTCAAAAAAGTTACTTTTCAATACTCCTCGAATTTCCAACCAAACAAATACCTACAAACTTAAAGGTCGAGGGGAACGACAGGCTAAAAAAAATTCACAGTTCTGCTCCTCGCTACATTTGTAATCATTTTTTTGGATCTTTACTTTTTGACTCATCCACAGAAGAATGGTTGGATATTGACTCTTCCTCAACGGAGAAGGTGCTGATATTGTCTAAAAATTTTTGTATTTCTAAATAAATATTCCCCATCATGCGCCACATCAATAATAGTAATAATTAATTCTTATTCAGCAATACAACACATGATTCTTGTAAGCTTACTAAATATATATTATATTCCACATATAATTTACACTGTAAATATTAACACCGACGACCACAAGAACAACAACAGTAATACGTGAAAGATCAAGAAGAAGAAGAAGAAGAAGAAGAAGAAAGGCACAAAGACAATAGTAAAAGCCACATGGATTAGTTAGTAGACAGACACATAAGAAAAATCCCCGCAAAAATTATTGCACACGCATGCAAAAAACAATTAGAAATAACATGTTTCTAGCTATAAATTTAACTCATAATATAGCAATAAGTTTTATAATGATAAAGAAGACAAGATAAAGACAAAAGAGACAGAGAAGAAGATGATAATAATAATAATAATAATAATAGAAAAAGACAGAGACAGACGGAGGGATAGACAGGCAGACAGACAGACAGATGGATGGCTAGATAATATGTAGAACTTATAACATTTATTATTATTTTCGCCGCAAAAAAAAATCAAAAGGAACACATCCCACGCAGCAGCAGCTTTATTAAGAAACCGTACTTATCTATCCCATAAGTTTGCAATTGAATAAATCATTATATTCCTAACCAAAAGAACAAAGACGAAAATAAAGTAACAAAACTATCATCGCTGCAAAGTTGAGCAATAATTATTACTTTTGTTGTACAGCGATAACAACAATGCCCTCTTTCGCTTAATAGCATCCTTGATCATCCCGTATGCAATTTACGCTTCATTTTTTTGTAGATAAATACGGTAAAAATAATAAGCTAGAAAATAAATTGAAAAACAGAAACTCGAGAACAAATCAGAAGAATAGTGACAGAGTAATTAAATTAACCTGGGAGACTAGCTCTTTGTTGATTGAACATCATCATGGCTTCATTCAGACCCACAACACTCGAAGGCGAGACTGTTGGCGTGGAGTAATGTGAACCTTTTTATTAATCTTGTATCAATAACTATTTTTTTCCCAATAATAATAACAACAACTGC
>JAQFYD010001461.1:0-12094 GCA_034694225.1 Bourletiella hortensis
TAATTACTGTTGTGATGGGAGTGTGGATTACAAGGGGAGTGAGAAGGGTACTATAGTAACGGTACGGGTTGAGCATGTGGATGGGAAGAGCAATGTAGTGCTAAAAGGGATTGACGAGCTGCACTGTCGTGAAGAGGTAGAGGAGCGGCTCAAGAGGGCGCTATTGGACAGTTTTGTTAACAACGCCCTGGCTGAGGAGGTGAAGTGCTCCGAGCCTTGAAATGAAAAATTTTCTACGACTTGGAAAGCAACAGGCTGTGCTTAACTTAGATTTATAGACGAGACCCTCGTAATGAGCGGAATTAAAGCACCATCAGTACGTCTCTGTAGTTACACGATTCTTAGTTCTGACGCAACTAGATCTCACATCATATGGAAACACTTGGGCCAACATAACTGTGACTGTAAATTTACCTTTGATGGACTGTTTTACACTTTATAGCTCGTTACTGAGAGCTCAGAGCCAAACGAATCCAATCAAAGTATAGCCCTTAAAAATGACATCATTTCGTCCGTCCATCATCAAGTACTTTAACATAAACATAATATAAATAATCTTACATGTAATCCTGGGTGAATGTCGTCATCCCCAGAAAGCCAAACATCCCCGAAGAAGGGAACTTTTCATTGTTGCCTTATAATAATCCTGTCATCATCATTACTGTGCCATACACGCTTGTGTTGTCGTCAAGTGGCCACATCAGTTTATACTCTTGCTGAGTGATTAATTCAGTCTTAATAATTATTTGGAACAAATAACTCGCCATTACAGGTTTATCATCAGTCAGTCATGTGTTTCTCCTGTGGGAAAATAGCTACTGGCTCAATGCAACATAAGAGGAGACGAATGTTTTTCAGGACCATTAATTTAAGGACGAAAACCCCCTTGAGTGTTTTCCAATGTCATTGTAATATGTAGACCAATTTGCTGCGCCATTTCTGAAAAGTGATGGAGGAAAATGGGAATAAAAATTTTCAATGGAACTTATAGTACAGATGTGCTAATCACCTCAATGAAATTTAATCAGCACTGCACTGGAATAAATAGGATGAAAATGTAATAATCCACGTGGCTCATCTTGAAGTGTCCCCAATTTTGTTGGCTTCTACTTCGTCTTATTAGCCCCGTCTGTCTTTCCTCTAGCTCCAGCCCCTACCATTCTCTGTCACTCTAGTTTTTGCACTCAACTGCTTCACAAGGACTTGCTTTCATGTACCAGCTGACACTCCGAACCCAAGGCCTAATATTTTATTGAACAATGGGAAACTTTTTCAAGATGTTAGCATCTCTCCTTGCAGCATTCCTGGCATTCTCCTCTACCCGAGGTACAAAGTCAGGCAAATTATTTCCAGTGTCCAATTCAAGTCAAATTAAATTGTCCTTTTACATGATTCATTCGATTTCCTTCATAGGACTGCATACGAGACCTAAGGAAGGACGTGGATGGAGGTGGAGTCCGCGAATCGTTGGAGGCCAGCGAGCTCCACTTGGAGCAGTTCCTTACCAGGTCTCTCTTCAGGATAATTCATCGCGTCATTTCTGCGGCGGGTCCATAATCAGTGCCGACATTATCATTTCGGCCGCACACTGCTGCTCTTACCCCACACCCAATGCAATCCTAGTGGGCTTGAATAACCTTGACCAACCTGAAGAAGGAGCGCAGAAAGTGGAAGCTGGCAAAATTTTCATTCATCCAAATTACACTGAAGCCACGATTATCAATGACATATGCATTATTCGTCTGTGGAAGCCACTGAAATTAGGAAATGAGTCACGAACGGCCACAATTACATTGCCACCCTCGGATTATTATGCTTCCGGAAAAGCAAATGTGACTGGTTGGGGAAATATTCAGGAAGGTGGTCCCAGCTCAGCCACTCTGATGATAGTCCAGGTTCCAATTATCACTGAAAACCAGTGGTAAGTGCGTTGCAATAATAGTTTTGCCTCATAAAGTGGAACAGCTTCTAATGTTGTCAGTAAAATTCCTCTAATAATCCTGAATTTCATTTGTATTTGCAGTCGCCAAATCTATGGATCGGACGAGGCCATTGCAGACTCCATGATCGGTGCAGGCCAAAAGGGAAAGGCCCGTGTCATGAAGATTCTGGTGGCCCTCTAGTGGATCAGCATGGCTACCTCGTTGGAATCGTGTCTTGGGGTTACGGATGTGCCCAGGGTTATCCAGGTGTTTTTACGGAAATGGCACACTTTGTCGACTGGGTCAACCTTACGGTCTCCGAATTGCGTGAGAACCGTCATGGAGCTGAACTGGAAGGCTTAGTTGCAAAGAACGCGGAAAGCTCCGTTTGCCCATAGCATATGCACTCTTATGTTTTATCATGTCAACTAATTTAGTATGCACTGAGCTTTTATTAAATGCACCAGCACCTCACCTGTTATTTTCCATAGTTGACTTATGCCATTAGTAATCTGTACTAAATTTTGTTTCTCTTCTACCCCGAAGAAAAGAGTCTTGCTGCACGCCATTAATGGCTGCTTCACCGGGTATTAAGCAAAGAAACAGTGTGGAATTGCTTTCACTTGGATTGGAACATATGTTCAAAGTTACCAGGCGGATGCTCGACTTACTGATCAGTACAAAACTAAACCTAGTTATGAATTCATGGCAACTTTCATAAGTGTTTGTATTCCTCCGTCTGTATTGTGTCCGTTTTGCTTGCTAGCTCAGATTTCAAGTCAGAATGCATTTTGCTTGTCATCATATCCTCCTCAGATAGCAGTAAGACGCTGATTTCATTCCAGGTCAGAGGGCCAAACTTGACCGATAAATGGTTTCAACCCTTTATGGTGCCAGTGGAGCGCTGAAGCGTGTGCACATTCTTTCCATCATAATAATTAAGATTACACAAGTTATGGTAAACATGAACTTTTTGCATTAATTTCCGACCCGCGCTGCTGCTAATAATACTAATTACGACTGTTATTCGTTAGTCTAATTCAAAACATCGAGACAATCGAGAGAGAGAGAGGAAACCCAGCAACTCTGAATCCTACTTTATGAGTTGAAATTTATTTCAAAAATTACTTGCAAAAATAACAATGAAAATTTTCTTGAAAATTATTACTTCGAATATTTAGTAGTGGAAGATGTCCTTCTTCGCTGTCTGAATCCCACCTGTGCTGTAAGCGCTGCCTGCTGCTGCTTTTATGCCCGTCTGTTCCGGTCGAACGATCGTTGCGCGTTAGGCTACTCCCACTCCAGTTTGTTCTAGAACACTCGCTCCTCCTTCGTCGGACTTTCTGTCTCCATAACAAGGCCATACAAAGTTCGGTGTGGCGCTGGAAATTGTTAGATTTAGTCATGTTATTATTGTTATGATGTGTTCTTAATCAATTCACCTTGGCCTTTGATGATGATTATTAAGTTCAAGGGAAAAAGTACCCAAAGGGAACTCTTTTCCTACTGACTTGAGTCAGTCCTATCTTTGTATATAAGGATTAGAAATTCAAAAATAAAGTTAGTTAGTGTGTGCATCTGAAGCTCTGACTTTGGGTATTCATCCGTATTAATTCCAATACGTTATCAGCACGAGAAGTGCTCGAGTTAAAGGGTTAGAATATTTGTTTTGTGATTCAAGTAAGTTGGTAGTCAGCCTTTGAGGTAGCAGTGTAAGGATTAAGTGCCTACTTTCCTTACAAATTCTTCAAAAATGGCTCCAAAGAAGCTCGAATTCTCAAATATTTTGAAGCTGGATGATGAAAAATACCCGAAGTGGAGGATGCAAGTGGTCATCATCCTGAAGTCCTACGATCTTTGGCCTATAGTTACTGGCGATTCGGTTCGACATGAAACCGAAGCAGAGGAGCAGGCCAAGTGGGACAAGTTGGATACAGACGCCCAAGCTGTACTCCTGCTGAGTGTAAACAGTAAGCAGCTTGATCATGTACATCATTGTACCACAGCAAAGGGCATCTTTGACAAGCTGGCCGAGGTTCACTACGACGCGAGCACTCTGAACAAACAACAGACGCTAACAAGATTCTACAGTTACAAGACTGGCGTAAAGCAGTCTCCTGTTCAAGCCTTCACTGAAATCCAGGACCTGGCAAGAAGCCTCAATGACATGGGAATCAAGATGGAGGAAATCGCTGTTGTTACTAAAATTGTAACAAGCCTGCCAGAGGGAAAATACCAGGCATTTAAAGCTGCCTGGGACAGTGTGGATGAAAATTCACAGACGATGAGCAGATTGTTAGCCCGGCTGAAAAAGCTGGAGCTAGGAGAGAAGACTGATGGTGATGCCGAACCTGAAGTCGTACGAGCATTCCACTCGAAGAAAGCCTTTCCTAAAAAGAAAGATGCTGCATCAAAAGAAGAGAAGATGAAGTCACTGAAGGAGAAAACAACTTGCCACAAGTGTGGTGTGAAAGGCCATTGGAAACGAGAGTGTCCAAAGCAAGATAAAGTTCCCGAAAAGAAAGAGACGGCGGGGACTTCCTTCGGAAGGGCATACGTTGGGAGGTCTGACATGGAAACCTTTGGGACAGAGGAAGACTTGTGGGTGAGTGATTCAGGGGCCACTAATCACTTCACTGGTCGAAGAGACTGGCTTCGGAACTACCGGAAGTACCCCAAGCCCAAGCCAATTTACACAGCTGGTGCTAAGCCCTCATTTGCGGAAGGAGAAGGCACTGTAGCAGTCTCCGCTCTGATGGATGGAAAGTGGGAAGCCAAAGACATAGAAAATGTGTCCTACATCCCCAACTGTAAGGTGAACCTGTTCTCAGAAATTGTTATGGCCGGCATCGGGTTCACCATTGTCAGAAGAAAAGAAAACACCGAATACTACAGTGGCCCAGGAATGAAGGTGAAAGGTCCAGAAGCTGTACTTTATAAAAACTCTTATGTCATGTGCTTTCGGCCCTTGCAAATGGCTGCCTTATCTGTGAGTACGATGATGTGGCACCTGCGGACTGGGCATGTGAACCCTAAGTATGTCCTAGAGACTGCTAAGCGCCAGGCTGTCCATGGTCTACCTGAAAAAGAGCTGAGAGAGCGGTTCCACTGCGGAACTTGTCCACTGGGAAAATCCAAGAGAAAGCCATTTCCGGCTC
Source organism: Bourletiella hortensis (assembly GCA_034694225.1). Lineage (NCBI taxonomy): Eukaryota > Metazoa > Arthropoda > Collembola > Symphypleona > Bourletiellidae > Bourletiella > Bourletiella hortensis. The sequence continues at coordinate 5,081 of JAQFYD010001461.1, forward strand.
TAAAGGAGAAGAGAAACATGAAACCTGGGGAAATGGCACATGCAGATTTGGCGGGTCCCATGCCAGTAACCTCATTGGAAGGGTCTAAGTATTTCCTGATTGTGAAGGATGATGCAACAGGATACAGAGTTGTTTACTTTGTAAAGTTCAAAAATGAAACCGCTGACTGCATCAAGGACTACATCAACCTGATGGAACTTAATACCGCAAACCGGTTTAAGATTCTCCGCACAGACAACGGTGGTGAGTTCATTAATGAGGAGCTGGAGAAATACTTCTCATCCAGAGGGATAAGACATGAGACCAGTACTGCCTACTGCCCTGAATCCAATGGAAGGTCGGAGAGGGAGATCCGGACGATCAAGGAGGGTGCAACAACAATGCTACTCGTTCACAACTCTCCAGAATACCTGTGGGCTGAGGCCGTCGCGTGTGTGGTATATTTGCTCAACAGACTGCTGAGTAAACAGTGCCCAGATAAAACTCCACATGAGGTAATTATGAAAAGAAAGCCTACGCTTCAGCATCTTAGAGTTTTTGGTTCAACTGCATACATGCACATACCCAAGCAGAAGCGTAAAGTTTGGGGTGCAAAGTCAAGGGAGTGCATCCTTGTTGGATACACTTCAGATGCCAAAAAGTATCGTCTCTTTGATGGCAAGAAAGTGTATGAATCGCGTAATGTGGATTTTAAGGAGGACGAAGAGTCTCTTAAGATCACTGGCAGAGAAGAAGGTGAAAAGCAGCCAATGGATGTGGATGATGATGATGAAAGCAACGACCAATCATCATCCAGCAATGAACCAGACAATGAATTTCTCACAGAAGACGACGACTCAGAGGAGATGCATCTCTCCGACTTCATGACCGAGGACGACGATCAGGGCATCCCGTCCAATCTGATGACTGATGATGAGAGCCCGGCTGAAGGAGGGGATGGAGATAAAAATGAAGATGATGAAATGGAAGCAGAGGCAGCGCCTAAGGGACCAAGAAAGGAGCTCACTTTAAGGACACCCGATGGTACGTTCAAATACCGCCTTGTCCCGGAACCGGGGTCGTCAAAAACCACCCTGCAGTTCAAGAAGGTTTCAGATACTCCCACGGCGCTGAAAAGGCTGAAATCCGGCTGGTTCGTCCCAGAAATTTTGTCAAAGCGACTAAGAGGTGAAAAGGCGGATACTCCAGGCCAAGCTAACCGAGCTGCTATCATCGCTGATCCAGACACCTTCACCCAGGCAATTAAATCCCCGGAAAGGGATGAATGGAGAGAGGCAATGAACCAAGAAATGGAAAGTCATTGCATGAACAATACTTGGACTCTCGTCCAGAAGCCTAAGCACATCAAAATACTTGACAACCGGTGGGTCTATCGTGTGAAGCGGAACCAGGATGGCTCGGTGAATACCTTTAAGGCCAGGTTGGTTATCAAGGGTTATAAGCAACAACATGGCATTGATTATGAGGAGACATTTTCGTCTGTGTGCCGGTATGAGTCAATTCGCATTTTGATTTGCATTGCTGCTACTGATGGGCTGTACATGCGTCAGTTCGACGTTAAAACAGCTTTCCTTCATGGAGACTTAAAAGAGATTGTGTATATGAATCAGCCTGAAGGTTTTGAAACCCCTAATAATAATCTTGTATGTCGCTTGAATAAGTCATTGTACGGGCTCAAGCAAGCCCCAAGATGTTGGCAAGAGAAATTTTCCACTGCTTTGAAAAAGATAGGCTTAGATAAAACTGAGAGTGACGCAAGTGTTTATGTTGGTTTTGTAAATGATGAGCCTGTGTATGTAGCTATTTATGTCGATGATGGACTAGTGATTTCGAAAACAAAAGATAACGTAGAGCTGATCATTGCATTGATACAAAAAGAGTTTGAGATCACTGTAAGTGATCCAACATCGTATGTGGGAATCGAAATATTCCAAGATAAGTGGACCGGAGAGGTCACGTTATCTCAGCCCTTGTACATTCGATATCTACTGGAAAAATACAAAATGAGTGAATGCAAGGTGGCCTATGTGCCCATGCAGCCCTATGTTAATTTAGTCCCTTCTGAAAATATTGATAATAACCTTCCCTACAGAGAGTTGGTAGGCTCACTTCTGTTTCTGGCTAAAAGCACTAGGCCTGATATAGCATTTGCTGTGTCAATGTTATCAAGGTTCCTCACCAGCTTTGGTGAGTCACATTGGACGGCTGCAAAGTATGTACTTAGGTACTTGAAGGGGACATCCAATATTGGCATTACCTATAAGCCATGTGAAACTATAACACTTCGTGGGTATTCGGACTCTGACTGGGCCGGAGATAAGGTCCAAAGAAAATCAACAAGTGGGGTACTTTTCACTATTAATGATTCACCCATCACATGGTCCAGCAAGCGACAATCCTGTGTGGCTGTGTCATCAACCGAAGCCGAATATATTGCCCTCGCATCTGCGGCAAGAGAAGCAGTTTGGTTGAGACGCTTCTTGAAGAATCTTGAGTGTCAGCAGCTTCTACCTACTCCTCTTGAAGTGGATAATCAGTCAGCAGAAAAACTGGCAAAGAATCCCCAATTCCACGAACGGTCAAAACACATCGCAGTTAAGTACCACTTTACTCGGGAGTGCATTGAGGAGGGCGAAATTACAGTGGAGAATACCGAGTCCGAAAATCAACCGGCGGACGGACTTACGAAGGCTTTGGTCCGAGTGAAGTTTGAGAACAATTTAGCTCAAATGAATATGAAGCAAGTAGCTCCTAAAAAGAGCTTACTGAGTGTTATGAGTCCGATGACACTGACCTTACTGGCATTCTTCGCTCTTCTCGGTGGAGCCTTTGGCACAACTGAGAAAAGCGCAAGTTCTGTCCTCTGGCGTAAAAGCCCCCTGCCAATTGCAACAAACTACAACAGTGTGGACCTGCTGGTATCTTTTGTGAGCCCCTGTGACCTGATCCCATCTACTGGAATCAATGCAGGCATCCTGGAAGCTGCCCGAAGAAGGTGTGAAGATATCTACACCACCATGTTTTTGAACGAGCTCGAGGAGATGTGCCCCCAAAAGGAATGGACCTCGGTACAAAAACGTGAAAAACGGTTTGTAATTTCCCTATTGATTGGAATTTGTGCTGCTATTGTTGTAAGTGCAGGACTTGGCGTGGCTGGATTTGGAGTTGCTATGTCTAACAAAGCAAATATTGACTCTATAAACGAGGGGCAAGTAAGCATTGAAGCTAAATTGAATGAACTAGAGCGTCAGGTGCGCAACAACACGGCAAACATTAAGAGACTACAACAGGAATTTGCAAATACATTGTTGAAGATTCAGACTGTTCATGACGATCTTCAGAGTTTTAAATCACAAAGCATTGACTTGAATTATGCTATTTCCTATATTACGAGTAAACTAATGATTGGTAGAGTTATCATTAGGGAAGCCAAGAGAAATTGGAAGGATGGGAAGATTGTTGGAGCGTTTATGGACTATCTAAATTTTACTTTGCCTTGTGGTGATGCCTGTCCCATTCAGTACTCTCAGCCTAGGTCTTGCAGAATGTCTGAAGACAGGACTAAAATCTTTATGAGCTTCCTGGTGCCTACCGTCAGTCAAAAGCTGATAGTAGTAGAGGCAGATGCATTTGACTTGATGCTGAAGAAAGGTAACAAAACCTGTGCTGTTAAGTACACCGGGCCAGCGAACGCTGTCATGTCAGAAACAGAAGACTGCTTGTATGGTACGAACGTGAAGCAGCCGACTACCCAGGACCTGATCGTGGCCCCAGTCACCGGATGCAAGCCGGAAGTCAGCTTCACCCAGGACTCCCGGTACTTCATTGTGGACCACTGCGAGCCCAGCCATCCAGATGACTACAAGCGGTTTTTTCAGATTAAGATGTATAATGGAATGTATTTTATATATTGTCCTGGTTCGCTGTTCGTCCTTAAAAACAGGGAACCAGTAAATTGTCCTAACGAGGTTTTTACCATGCCCCTTACGGCTACGTTCCGGGTCAATAATATCCAGTTTGAAGGCGCCCCCCTGAGCCTTACACATCGAGAGCAACTGGATCCCATGTTTCAGGTGCGCACGAACTGGCACCTGAAACCCGCCTTAAACTGGACCACTCTTCATAGCAGTATCGAGCTACCCGAGCCCCTGAAGGATGAGCCAAAATCCATGGATGAATACCATTGGGGTCTGATCGGATTCGGGGCTTCTGCCCTGCTCATCCTACTGATGTTGGCCGCCTGCTTTGTGTTCAGACGTGAAGTTGTGCTTACTACTACCCGCCGAGTTTCCCACCGACCAGTGTCCCAGATCCTTGCCGGAAATGAGATTCAGAATCAAGTGTAAACTTGGCGTATATTGATGTATTCGGATATTGATGATGATGATGATTATGTGTTTTGAATATGATTTTTGTGTGTTCTGTAGATTAAGTTTCTCTGATTGATTCATTTTTCAAAACTATGATTTTTCCTGTCTATTCGATTGTAAGGTCAATTGATGAAGGAGGGTGTTAGATTTAGTCATGTTATTATTGTTATGATGTGTTCTTAATCAATTCACCTTGGCCTTTGATGATGATTATTAAGTTCAAGGGAAAAAGTACCCAAAGGGAACTCTTTTCCTACTGACTTGAGTCAGTCCTATCTTTGTATATAAGGATTAGAAATTCAAAAATAAAGTTAGTTAGTGTGTGCATCTGAAGCTCTGACTTTGGGTATTCATCCGTATTAATTCCAATAGAAATAAATCCTTAAACGTTATTTGTGCAGCACGGAATGTTCAAACAACTCCAGAGTTTGTCAAAGATATGTGGTGGTAGATAATACGTTGACTAACGGGACATTCAAGGGGGAGAACTATACGATGAGTGGGCAGGTTTGCTGGTGCAACAAGAATTGGTGCAATACCAAGTTGCTAGCGGGACGGACAAGCTCTACCGTAAATATTAGCCTCCTCACTGGTACCACTTCGTCACTTTACGTGCTACAAAAATTTCTGACTTTAGATGCTCAGGTCTTACGGATCACCTGATTGTCGTCAAATATGGGCGTCCCGCCTGTACTTGAATACCCTCGTGATCCACAATACTAGCAAGGACTTCCTCATCGCAGCGCCCATCGTGCTCGACCTCTTCCCGTTTATGCGTTGTTCCCCAGGATCACGTGCCAAGCCCCGTGTGTCGCAAAATTGAGATCCCTCTCGGAGCAGTTGAGGGCGACTGGCTCAAGGCTCTCATCTTTACGCATAACAACTCATTGGCTCGTCAACGCACTGAAAATCTTGTGCGCCCTCCTTCAGCTCTATCTCTCACTAAGCCATTTGTATTTGCCACTTGCTTTATGATGCCAGCAAACAAACAAGTCTTCTATTCTGACCGTTCGTTTATCATAATTACATAACGGCGAGAGCACATTTTATGGGATGGCTGATAAACTGTGCATGAGTGTTAAAACCATGGGCGTTTACACTTACATCAATCTTATACCAGCACATTATGGACATTATTGACTCCCTTTAAAATAGTGAGACATACTCGCTTCGAAATTTTCCCCTTCAATTGGTATTGAGCATGAGGCTAGTCCGGCTGGTTCCGCTCCTGGCTGTTGTATATTTGCAATGCATAACGATCTGCAGTGGCGGTGAAGGAGGTGAGCTGACGACAAAGTCGATATTTTCAAAGATGCACAAAAACCACTCTGTGAGTCACAGTAATACAGAAATCGAAGATACGAGTTTACTGTTGCGGAAACAGTCTTAAATTTATTTCCTGCCTTACTCACTCCCTACTCGCCCCTCACTCCCATACCGCTTCATCTTAACCTCTTTCAGCGCTAACGGAAATCTCTGACCAAGTTGCTCCTCACCAATTCTCTTCACTTTTCAGCCGAAACTGATGCACCCTTTTCCATTGCGAAAATCTGCATTTTCTACGCGTGTTTTACAATTGATTGTCCTTTTAAGGATTTTAATATTGATTCAAACATCTAATCTAAATTATTGTGAGCTGCAAAATTCTATCCTCGATTTGGATATTTTCAAAAATGGCTAAAAGCAAATGGCAGAGCAATTATTTTTAAATTTCTCAGATGGCTCAGGCGGCAAACCTCGGATTGCAGGGGGCCAGATCCCACCAGAAGGAAAGTACCCATCGCTCGTAAGAATTATTGACCCAGAGGAAAAATTTCCGGCAGACGGCTCTCAGCGCCCTCTTTGTGGAGGTACGATTTTAAACCGGGACTGGGTACTAACTAGCGGAAGTTGCTTTACCCGCAGGAAAAACATTATTGCCAATATTTCCAAGTTAGTCGTTGTGGCTGGGGACTCGATAGTGAACCAAACTGAGCCTTACGAGCAGGTTGTTGGCATTGAGCGAGTTATCATTCATAGGAGACTGAATGCTGATCGGTAAGAACGGCTAGATGCATTTCATAACCATGAAGTTCGCGGACCAGTCAGTTACGTTTGGTATCACTGCATGTGTCCGCTTTTCAAGATTTGCTACCAACAAGATGGTGAGCGATAACATTGCGGTGCTAAAGGTCATGCCCCCGATCCGGTTCAGCCAGCGAGTAAGCCCGGTCAATCTCCCTACCTGTGATGAGGATGAGCTTGGTAAGATACCTCAAGGAAACATTTGAGTCAACGTCTGTACAGGGCGTCCTTAAAATAAACAGTTGCTGCCAATTTCGCAGATACCGCCTGGATTCCAGGCTGGGGCATGGATAGAGCGCCAAATAATGTAAGAATTCGGCCAAACAGAGAAATGCGTGAAATACAAGTTCCGATTGTAACAAGTGGTTGAAACCTTAGATAGGCGCACTTGAAAGTGCAGGCTGAACTTTTGCACTATCACTTTGAATATCTGCACTTGAACTTGCACAGATATTCAAGTACCGTGTGGTGCCCTTAGTTGGGACACTTTTCGCAAAAATCCACTTTTCCCTTTCATAACTTTTCCCCAGTGGTACACGGAATCATGATTCTTGGCAGAGGCAAAGTTCAACTATCGAAT
>JAQFYD010001462.1:0-12090 GCA_034694225.1 Bourletiella hortensis
ACTTGGTATTGGTGTTGTAATAAGCACGTTTTGTCACGTGAGCTCCTGGGAAATTGTTTCCGTTTTAACTCGAACAAGTTGACCGAGTGTGTTTGAGCAGCATCATCATCATCATCAACATCATCATTCAACAGAATTTATCGTCATCTATACACAGGAGGAAAAATAGATTTATTATTATCAATTCCTTTGACCCGGCCTTCCTTCCCCACGAATTTTTAATTTGTACAGAAAATTAATAATCACAAAGTGCTCCTGCTCCATCGCTGTCTCTGTCTGTCCCATTGAATTAAATACGAGATATATATATACGTAAATATATATATATATTTTAATATTCATCAAAGTATATAGATTCTCTGATCCTTGCTGCGAAGTTATAATAGTGAGTGATTGATTGATTTTGGAAGAAGAAGAAGAAGAAGGTTAATAATAACGGAGCAATAATAATTTTTCTTGGGACTACGAAGGAGGAAAGTGATCAGGAGGAACAAGTCGAGTTTTTAGAGGTGGTTTCATTCATATTATCATCGGTATTGGAGCAAGTTGTTTAAAAGTTTGGAAAAATCTTGTTGGCTGTTGTAAATTGACTAATCGGTACGGGAATATTTTGTGTTTTAAATAATATTTTTATTATAAATTAATGATGCGGATTGAAGGAATGTGTGCTTGGTTAGTTGGCGGTGGTATCGTGGTGTTGGTGGTGGCGACGAAGACGACGACCGTGACTGACGGTGGTTGTTGTTCCTGCTGCCGTGTGGTGTGCGTGTGTGTGTTGAATGTGGTGCTCGCATTTATGAACTTGTTGTAGCTATTATGACGATGGGCAGAGGAGTTTTAAAGGATTTTATTTTCATTTCATTTTGATTATCGTATATTACATACCGGTTTCAAATAATTTTCAATCTGTATTGTAATTCATGCGAGACTTTATATTATGGATTTGAGTTGAAAATTTGTGTGATAGTGGAGTTTGGAGTTGCTGAAAGATTTTTTTATGGAGTAAATGCTTCTTCTTCTGAAAGTGGTGCGGTGTGGTGGAGGATGATATAGGGAAGGAATTTTTATTTTGAGCTGTTGTGCAAATTTATGTAGTGGAATTTTTAGTGGTTATGTTGAGATTTAATGGAACGTTATAGATTAGTTATTGGAATCGAATTGTGTGTGTTGAGGAATTATTGTTTCTTGTGCTTCCAAGCGATTCAATCAGTTGTTCATTATTCTTGTACATAACTCCTCGTGCCCTCTTTATTTGAAATTTTGAGAGACTGAGTAATATAAATTTTTCAGGTTGTTCAGTTTAAATATAGTTATGAGGTGTTTTTCGGGTGTTTCAACTATTGTGCGGATTCCTGGTAAATTCTCTTGACTATAAATTTATTTGTGTGCTAGGTAGGGTATTCCGTATTGTGAGTGATCATGATCATAATCCATTGAGATATTCAGGATGACAGATTATTTGAGAGGTTATCTAAATTAGTTTTTTGTTTTAATAATGCTATTATTATTGCTTGGGGTGGATATACCTAGTAACACTACGTGTAAAGGAAATTCTGTAGGTTGCTAGAGTTATTGGGATGGATGGATTGAAGAGAACCGGTTCTGGTATCTTGCATCGGCGATTGATTAAGCGGATTATTATCAAGTTATATAAAATGGAGTGATCGAGGAGTTGTTTTATTTTGTGGATGTGCTTTTATGTCGGTTCACTTTTGGGGTATTAATTTGTTTTTTGTGGTGGCTCTTGCCGGAACTTCCTGTGTATGCATATGATGTAATGTGTTAGAAAACCATGTGACCGGATGTGAAGTAGATTTATGGGAATTATTATAGTAAAAATGGAAGGTTGAAAGGTTTTAATGGGATTTATGTCATTGTTGATTTGATAGGCGGGCGTGTGTTGATGAATGGGGAGGTTGGCTCATCGCTTGGACCTGCTGGGGAGGTCACAAACATGCCCTCAGTGGGCCATACGCCACCTTGTAATGTCAGCTCTCCTGGAACACACATAAATGATTCCAGGTAGGGAGTTGTATTAGAAATAATGTTCGATGCACTTTTTCATAACTTCAAAAGTTTCAAGAATATTTTTTCCTGTTGTAGATCTCTTAATGGATTAAAGGATGGCGGCGCACGTGACTCGACAACTTCGAATAATGAAGTAGCGGAAACTGAACAAGCAGATTCTTCTATAACTGCTGCGAATACTACGTCCCGACCGGCGTATAGTGACCAGGGGCAAGGCCAAGTAGTGAATGCCATGGCAGTGCCGCCCACGCCGTCCACCACCGTCCCCAATCCGAGTGAACCTATGACCCAGGAGCAATTGAGGAAGGCACTTCTCCATCAGCTGGAATACTACTTTTCCCCGTAAGAATTCCATTGTCTTTTTATCATTGTAATCGCAGGATCACTTTGTGCGAGGGATAACGCTAACACTCATGTTTGTTTTCAGGGAGAATTTGGCTAATGATAAGTTCCTAGTCTCTCAGATGGACAGTGACCATTATGTGTACATTTCAACGTTGGCGAATTTCAATATGGTCAAGAAGTTGACAAGTGACCTGGATCTCATCACTAGCGTGTTAAGAGGTACAGAATGTTTTGTGGAGAAAATATTTAACTGTATATTCACAATAGTGGGGTCTAACGTAAAACCCTTTGATAACAGAGTCGAAGAGTGTTCAAGTTCACGCAGACGGCAAAAGAGCACGACCTATTTCTCAAAGAACTGTTGTTATATTACGAGGAATTCCTGAAAAGACTCCCGTTGAAGAAATTAAGGTAGGTAGAATTATAAAAGAATTACTGCGAAATCGTGCTTATTACTGCGGTGGATGTCGTTTGGAGTGCAAGACAAGTAACAGCAATGACTTTCGTTTGTTTTTCAAAGGCTTTATTCGAAAATGAAAACTGTCCCAAATGTAATAGTTGTGAATTCGCTTTCAATGACTCCTGGTACATTAGCTTTGATTCGGATGAAGATGCACAGCGAGCACATCGTTACCTCAGGGAAGACGTTCGTGAATTCAAAGTAAGCCGTGAAATTTAGCTCCTTCTGAATAATCATTGTCGCCGGAAGAAAAGGTAGTGGAAAATGACTACTAACTTACTGATTTTTGCTTTCCAGGGATCGCCTATAATGGCTCGAATTAAATCCCGACCTACCACCCTGCTGTCTCAGGGCGTCAATGTCCACAGTATCAAAAATGGCTATCACCCTGCTCCGGTTATACCTCCTATCTATAGCTCTCCGTTCGTACCCGTTAGTCAAGGAACTGGTCCAGCTGGTACTGTTCCATCAAATCCTATGTCCTTTCCTGGCCAGCCAGTCAGCGTAAGTAGTTAACACCGATTTCGTAATTTATGATCGATGGAATAGGAGTTACCATGTTGGTTTAATTCATCGCAGGCGGTACCACCCGTGTTCACTTTTCCACAAGGCTACCCAGCCTTTGGTGCTCAGATTCCTTGGAATCCTTATTATGACGTTCCAGCTCCTGCCATGAACCAAATGTACCAGATAAATGGAATCGCTCCGGCAGCCCAACCAAGTCCCAGCTATTCGAAGAACTCACAAATGGGAGCTCCAAGACAGCGGAATCCGAAGTAAGCTTGCTGGCGAACTGATTTAAGCTCTTGTGAAACTGGTATAACATTGTAAATTGGTTCATAGTTCCAGAATGGGTGGTGTAATGAATGGTCCAAGAAGGACGCCAAATTCATCAGCTGACAACATCGCGGCTAACGCCGGTAGTGGGGGTGGTGCTCTTGGAGTTGGCAACTCGTCCGCTTCTCATCATCAGTATAACAATCAACGGAAAAACAATAATGGTGCGCCACCTCCTTTGCTCGGGATGGCTCCCGCGTTGCCTTTAGTACCACCTCATCCCAACTCGCATAATCATCATAATCACGCTCATTCGGCTTCTGTCCCGGTGAATCCGACCAATGCATCCATTTCCATTAATCAGAATGGGCGACAGCATTACATGAATGCGCTCTCGCAGTCGGTACCTCATGGCATTCAAGATACCTTTCATCACTCACCTCGTTTCAGAGCGGACAGGTAATAATTTTCATACGTTCAGAAACTGATGACCAATTGCGAGTCTGCGAAGTGTGTGCGACGTGAATATCCATCTGTTGCTTCTTATTTTCAAGGCCACGAAGTAGTTTGGGGACGCGAAAACCACGGCGGGATGAGGAGACCAACTATGAAAATAATGCATCCCATTCGAATCCTTCATCAAGAGGTATTCCGTCCAGTAGACCAGTTGTTGTGGGTGCCCCAGTATCACCTCAGATAGCACAGCAGGTCGTGGATGCTTCTCAACAGCAGCAGCAACAACAACAGCAGCATCAACTCGGTAGAATGAGTTTTGATCTGGCTGGATCTGCATTTCCACCACTTCCTGGAGTGACCAACTCCTCCCAGAAAAATGGGGACTCACCTTATGAAGGAAGGTAGGTCAAAGCATGTCACGAAGTAATCATTATAGTATAGCGGTATGTTAGGCTAGAGCTATCACTCCACAGTCCCTGTGTTGCTTATTCGTCCTACCCATGATGAAATAAGTGTCTAAAGGGACTTAAAGTAAACCGGATCGGTGTTTAGTTAAGGAGCATCAACGATGTTCCTGATCTCCTTTCCGAACAGACAACCTTTTTTCAAGTTAATCAAATGGTCTACTGTAACTATGTGATTTATTAGCTAATGTAACTTTTTCAATGTCTAGACTGTCGGATGTAGTGAAGGGGGTCAAGAATATGAAATTGTCTCCTGGTGGTGCTGCAGAGAAGGAGGAAAGCATAGCAGTTGCCACAGGACCTGCTGGTGAGATTGTTGTAAGTGCAGCGGACCGTCCTGGCAGCCCAACTCAAGTTGTTTCAGTTTCCTCCCCCACTAAGAATAGTGATGGAAGGAACAAAGATGCTGACCTAGACAAGCCTTCTAGTCATACTTCGAATTTCGAAAGCCAAAAGAATTTTCGCGACATTGGTGTCGGCAGTGCCGATGACAACCACGAAATTCGCTCGTCTCAGTGCAAGTAAGGTTTAGTTTAATGCTGTTCAGCATAATATTTTACAGCTTTAATGTATGCATATGTCGCTCAGTGGCGTATTTCTCAGTGAAATAATATTGAGTGGTAATTCAGTTATTCATTTGATGTTTATTTTACAGTCCTGTGAGTACGGTGAAAGGAAAGGAAACGGCGGACAAGTCTACGTTAATAGAAACAACGTTTCTTAATGGGGACCAGCAGAAGATACATCCGCAGCAACACCAGCAGCAGCAGTCCGCACAGAGTGGGCTAAGTAAAGGGTCCAGCCAGATGCCTGGTGGAGGGCCTAGAAAGTCAGTTCCTTCGTCTAGTGGAACCAAGTCGCCGACGGTGACAAAACGGGCAGTGCCTGCATTTCAGAATCCGGTCTCGTCTACTCCATCAGCAGTAGTGTCAGTGGGACCGGAGGTGCCTTACTCTTCGAAATCCATTAGTTCGCCCGCGTCTTCCCCGGCCAAAACCACGTTGAATAATCAACCAGGCTTATCAAATAGACACACAAACGCAAATACCGGAAATGCAGTTGCTAGTAGAGGAACGACTGGTGCTACTAATACGTATGTGGCCAAAACCCAAGTGGACAATAACCAGAATCGTGCTAGTGGTCCTCCTTCTACTCCGTCTGCTGGTCCGGTACCAGCTGCTGGGAATAGTAATATAAATACTAGTGACAAAGATGCTTTCCCAACGCCTGGATTTGTTAAAAACGTGCCAATGACATGCAAACCCTTTTCTGGAGCGACTGATCATTCATCAAACAAAGAGGTAAGCAAGATGTCATAACCTCCTTTCTACTTCCTTGAGCTTCCTTAGTAGCATTTCAGTGAAATTCGACCGCACATGTGTTTCATAATGTTCCGGTTTTTGTCTCATAGAATATTGTAAGAAAAGGAAGTAGAACTGATGAGACCGAACAGAAGAAGAAGGATAATAATGACCTGAAGAAAGTGGAGGAGAATCATTGCTCAAGTGAGGACCGAGAGGGGCCTGTGAGACTTAGCTATGCTCAGGTAGCTCAGAGTGGCAAGGAGAAATTACCTGCATCATCATCAACGTCGCCAGCCATACAGTCTGCATCACAGCAACAGCAACCGGCGTCCTCTGCTGCAGCCGTCGCTGGTGGAGCAGTATCCCAAGCAGCCCAGACAACTGCGTCTGCAAGTAATTCAGGGGGAAGTAATCCTCCTGCCGCTGTTATTTCTGCAACTTCTAACATCACCACCGGTCAACCAGTTCAAAGTCAAAACGCTAATAATAGTGAGGAGAAGAATAATAAGAAGCCTTTTAAAGACACCAAAGATACACGCACATCTTCGTCATCATCATCGTCGTCTTCTAGTAAGTGCCCTTTGAAGTGATTCTTTTCTTGCCATGTGATTTGCAGGGATTAATTCTGTTGTGTTCTGCTACGCAGAAGCCCAACGCGGGAGCAATAATCAGGGAGCAGGGGGAAATCCAGACCAACATCAAAGTCGAGGGGACCGTGGAGATCGCAATTTTCGCCGTAACAATGATAGACAGCAACAACAGTCGCAGCAGCAACGATTTGGAGGTGCAAAACGATAATGGTGGTGGTGAGCCTCTGGAAATGTTGCGTATTCAAAGGGGAGTATCCGTCAGAGATGTGTGAGTTTGAAGAAGAATAATTTTGGGTCGGCGTATATCGTACCAAGTTTTACTCTGCACCGTCGTTAATAATGATAGTGATCCGTTAGTAGGCAACGAGTGTTATTAGTACTATTGCTATGCTATTCAGGTTGGTTGCTTCGATCGCGTGAATGTACAAGATCGTATTTTAACGGAAAAACAATATCATTATTATTATTGTTACTATTACTCCATGCCCAATGCTTCTGTGAAACTAACTATTTATTTTCGGTAGTTACTACTAATGTAATTTACATTTGATCAAACGGGGGTTGTTATCGTTTCAAATTTTATCATTTTTACTGGTTATATTTTTCTTTCTGTAGAAATCCGGCAGGTATATTATTATTGTCTTAACTAATTGGATTGCTACCACCACTACAAACACTCATACATAGTTAAATACTGCTGCTCTGACACGGTAATTATTACCCATGCGTGTTATTGACCCAGTAAGAAAGTCTGCTTAGGGTTCGCTCCAGTGTTTTTTAAAAGCTTGTGGCTGTTTCTAAAACAAGAAGAGAGAAGAGTGATAGGAGCAGTGATAGCAGAGCCACTAGTACTGTTCGTTGTAGAACAGTAATTTATTATTATTTCAACTATGAATAATTAATTATTTAATTATATGAAATTGTGGGTTGGAATATCACTCGTGGAATTTTGTATCAAGTCGCTGCTAGGACTATATATGGTTGTTGCACGAAATGTGTTGCACTTACTGGTTGGTCATCGTAGACTTTAATAATGATGATAATGATAATGAAGTTGCATGAATTGTTATTATTATTATTACTGTTCTGGAAGCTATTGGAGTGTGGGCATGTGAAGTTGCGTAAGCGATAGAAAAATTCTACGTTCTAGTATTAGTAGAACCCAAAACGATAGTGGCTACACATCAATTATTATATAATTAATTAATATTATATTTGTAATTTTTTTGTTGTAAAATCCGTACATAGCTACTCATATTAATTGTTTCTTCATCATCATCAGTCTCGCTATAGAGTTAATAATAATGATAGTCAAACTCTTTGTTGGTTTTTGCCAAGAATGATGGGGCAACAATATTATTATGATGATTAATTTATTATTATAATTGCTGTTACTATTCGAGTCAGGTTTTTCCGATTAACAAGTGCCGAGAGTAAAATCTGACGTAGTCTTTGTACATCAAGGTTTATAGAAGTATATCTATAGTGGATTGAAAAAAATGACAGATAATATGCTGGTACAATACTCAAAATATTATTAATCATTATTATTATTGGCCTCGCAATGATGTTGATGATGTACATGCAGAAGGGACTCCTTCAGCACTTTGCCATGTTTACTCTTACTCTCCGCAATATTACGCATCCTTGCCTGTTGTGTTTCCAAGAGTATATTATGTTCAGATCAAGAGTAGTTCACAAACTGCTGTACTTCTTTTTGAATATCTCTGTTATCAGTCTTGTTACCTCAAAATTATTATTACCGATGCAATTTTTTTGTGAATGAAAAAGAGAATGAATTATTGGCTACCATCAGTATTGTTCTTTGAAGTAGCAGCAGGAGCACACTTTGAGTTGAGTTTGGCTGAGAATTTTGCAACCAAGGATGAAATTGCAGTCACTTCCTGTAATAGATGACGACGATGATGGCGATGAAAATGTAATAGGTCATGTAGGTAGCATTATAGTTAATACTTAGCAAGGTGATAAATAGTATGATGATGGTGATGATGATTACACACTACTTCTTAACTTATGCATTACATTACACATGTAATGAAGCCTTTTTGAAATGTTATGTCGCATCATTGTCACATGTTTTCTATAGACCTTACACTACTACACATCTCACGTATACAACAAGTTGAAATTGAAGAAGAAAAATATTATAGGACAAGGAGAAGATAACCAAGTAGCATTTAAGTTTCTCATGATGATGAATTCAATTATTAACGTGTGTAGTAATCAAAAAAATCATAAATGCCTCAATATATATATATATACATATATTAATTGTCGGAAATTAATATTGTTATTTAGACTCGAATAGTTAGGTTATCCGTTGTGTCAATGACTGTGTCGATTTTTCGATTATGGTCTGTGTATTTATTAAAACGGAAGGACAGAGGGTCAAATTTTGTTTGTTTTTCGTAGTGGAGTTTTTTTTCTGTTTTAACATCTACACAACATATTAACCTTCCTTCCACCTATAGACGTATACCACCATGAAGAGACAATCCATATATGGGCTGACCTTAATTCCTAAGGGTTCCTTTTTTGTTTCCTACCTTGTTGTTGACCTTGAGAACGAAAAGTGGCTGGTAGAGAGGGGGAAAGGGATGGGTGGTTGGGTGTGTGATGATGCAAATAATGATGTCAATTGATTCGCAAAATTTCCCGTGGAAGATTGAAAAAAAACTCGTAAGAGCCCAGTTGCAGCCGTAGCTGAATTATTATAACTCTGTTTCGGATCAGAATTGATCACTACTTTCCAAGTTGAATTTTTTACGAATGACATGACACATATTGCTGCAGCATTCACACTGGCACATGTATTCCGTATAGTAGTATGATGATGGTGATGACCTATCTGTATGAGCCATGTTGTCTCAACAATTACAGCTCATCTCTATTCATGTGCGTATGTTAGAGAAGAGTTATAATATATAAAAGAGTTGAGAAAGGAGGAACGGGTCTAATTTTAAGGAATTCTTAGCAAATGCATGAATGAGTATGGATTAGTAAAGACAAAGAGAGATGTAGTTGTGAGTGTATCGAGTCAGTGATGATTGATTGTTGATTATTACAATGATGATAACGTAATGGTATTTATACGAAAAAAAATCACACTAAGTTTTTCAAATGTTACTTTGTAAAGGGAGAGAAAAAAAGTTTCTATACTGCGATAAATACATGAAACATTACTATTATTAATGAAAAAAATGAACCTATACACAACAACACTAAATACCAGAATGCATTACATGATGAAGATGATGATAAAATTAGAAATAAATAAATAATAACGAAAAAGAAGGACTGTAGTAGACTTAGGTATAAAAAAGTCTATAATATTATGATGATGTACTGTAGTAATTATTTTATGGATAGTAGAAGAAGCAACAGCGATATGATGCTCTGTGTTATCAGCTTCTAATAATAATAATAACACGTGTGCGATTTTTCCTGTACGTGTTACCATTTTTCTCTGTGTCTAAAATAGTGCTCCTTCATCATAATGATGGTGATGATGATAATGATGATAAAGGTATTAAGTGCGTTATATAGAAATTCTATATGTGGAGTTTTCAGAATATATGAAGGCAACTGCACAAGTATTACTTGTATTGTCCACATAAGACATGGTTATATATTTCTCTGTATAACTTTCACCAGGCCTTTACTCTTCTTCTTCTTGCTATTGTTGACCTTTCACAGATGCCACTTAGTTAAATACTTGTGTCAGGGATAGTCAAGTTCTGCCCATCATCGTAAAGGCAGGCAAAACTTCGGGAGACGGCAGGGTATGGTTACCTACGAGGGATATAGGTATTGTTAGCGTGAGGGAATAAGTTTACGATAACAGTTTAAAGGTCCAAGTCAGTATATAAACTGATGTAGTCGTGATTCAGTACAATTGTAAGTCAGAGGAAGCAAAGACATTGCTGAGAGCAGCACTTCTGTCTGCCATGAACGGCTCTTGTGGAGCATTTGGAGTCATTATAATGCTTCAGGGAAGATGAATGTTAATGGGGAGCCTATAAGTGCTCCTCTAAGGAGTCACAGTAGTTATCACTAACCATGCCGAGGAACAGGCCTTTAAATCCTCAGTATGGTAGACCTCACAGGTCGAGAAGCTCTCAACAGACGGCGCAGGGCTCATTCAGGCTACATTGAAAATACAATTGAAGGACTCTCAGGGCACTTCAGGTATTCAGAACGAGAGGTAAGGGCTATGAGACAATTATGGCTGAACATTGTGCAAAAATTCTCTCAAGCCTTGGTGCAGGAATGCAAAACCAAAGAATAACTGCAAAGCGATGACAGTTTGTCAGATACACTAATCGTTATAACGAATTTCAGTTTTACTACGGGATTAGACCATGTATAAGACCTCAGGGTAGTTGAAGAGGAACATTTTGGAAGCACAGACTTATCACGAAGGGCAACTTAGGAAGATGTTATGCAAAGATTCAAAGGGAAAATGCAAGGAATGCTGTTGTAACTATACTGGCACTGACTATAGAATTTTTACAACCAAACTACAGGATCGTTGCTATGAAGATGATGACACAAGAATGATTTAGCCTTTTATGATATCATAGGCGCAGACTCTTAATAAAATGGCACATTTGGACACAAGAAATTAAATGCAATTATTGCTACTACTATTACATACTATACTACAACTACTACCATACTACTGAATATGTTAACATGTGCATTACCAATAAGTTGTAATAGCTTCCGTTTTCCTACTACTATTGTTGTATTATATTTAAATTAGCAAGATAAAAATAAATGTACATATAAGCTCTTTCCATGTTCTTGTCTAAAGAAAAACAACGGCAAGAATGTGCGTGTGTGTGCGCAAAAAGTGTGTGAATTAAAATATACAAGTTGATATGTAAATGGTCTAAGGTTAATATTAATAATGATACAAAACAAACGGAGAGTGTTTCAGCGGCATATAACGATGATGATAACGACAACAACAACGGCGGCGAATCTATTATAAACACATAACGGGAAAAAAATGTTAATTAAATGATGCTAAGTTATTATTGCTGATAAGTATTAAAAAAAATAGAACGGAAAGGAAAAAGAGATACTGATACTAATGATTTCTATAAGTATAAAAAAATAAGCTTGGATTACATCTATATATTACAGTAATTCATGCAATATAAAAATGATAGTTGTGTATACATTGCCTCAATGCAAAAAAACACATGATTTTTTGCATGTATTAATAACTCTAATCAAACTATGCATACGGCATTGCTGCTGGAACAAGATGAGGATGATTATTACTATTATTATTATTATTATTATAACTACTGTTAACTATGACAAAAAGTACCATTATCATCACTGTATTAAATAAACGGACGTGAATAATAATAATAATAGTGTACGTTGTCAACCAAGGACAGATGACAGAGGATTTAAAAAAAATAATTAATAAAATTATTATAAAAATCTCCTTTCTCTGTTAATTCGTACTGCTGCTGGTACAGTTTTAAAGCATCACACACACTTGACAAAAGATGAAAACACTGAAGAAAAAACTCCGTAACTGATGACAACATTAAAATTACAACAGAAAATCTCATGAATGATAGAAAAGGCATATGACAAGACAGACAGACATAAATTTAACTAAT
>JAQFYD010001463.1:0-12084 GCA_034694225.1 Bourletiella hortensis
CACTTAAACAAAGCACATATGAGCAAACTGACTGAGCCAAGTGCTTCTGCGATTCGGCTTTCTACGTGGACACCCTTGCCCGTTTATGATTGAAGCACGTCATAATACTTAAGGCTTTATCCTTTGGGCATTAATGGAGTGCGGAGCATTCAACCATCCTGGTATTATTACTGTCGGTTCCTAATCATTATTATTCCAAAAAGATATTTGTCCGCCCTATTGTTTATTATTCTGAAGGAAGGAAGGAAATGGCATGAAATGTAAGGAAAAACGCATGGGGGATTTTTATGACCATCTTACAAATAAATGTTGTAGTACATCTCCCACCTCCTCCAATTTACAGCCTATTTTCTGGTCAGCTCTTCTGGCCCAACCACAAGAAGGGAGAAGAAACGCTAGATAAATTATAACTTTTCTGTATGATCAACAAGAACGGACCTTTCTCCAGCTCATTTCTTTTTTGTATATGAGCAATTTTTAGGATGAATTTAAAAAAAACTTAAAAGTCATTTCATAATGCTACGGGGTTGGGCTTCTTAAACACACACACAAGGACCCATGAGGGCGTGTAATGGTGAATTTTATTTGATAATGCGGAACCGCAGGGAGACGGTCGTAAAAACTTGCATGAGATTTTTTCTAAAGACTTGCACACATACCACCTTCCTGTAGTCAAAAATGTAGCGGGTTGAGGACCATTATTATTATTATTATTACTATAACTTGGACAATGATCACAGAAGAGGGGAGAGAGAGACAGAAGGGGAGATGAGAGACTGGTGTATACAAAATCATGTTTTCACATGAGAAAAATAGGCTATAAAAATATCAGCGTGTAGCTTTTAGGAGACATGTGTGTGGTGTTTTAAAGTGCTTTGCTTCTGCTGCTGCTGTGTTTGTGATTGTGAGTGAACGTTTAGATTTCCTTTTTTTTGTACAACTTTTTTAGCAAACTACTCATACTCACAGATCTCACATGGGCCAAACAATAGTGATTCAAATAATAATAATAAATAACAATAACTACGCAACAGTAATAATTATAATTATATACGTATTCATAATTGAATGGAACTACATACATGAGAAAGCCAAGTCATGCTAAGAAGTAATCACACTTACCTCCGATCAGTGCAGTTTTGTAGCTTTTGCTGGGTTTGAAATGGAAAAATGACGGTGAATAGCCGGAGCACTGATCTTCCTGATCCTCAAGGTACATCCCCTCCTTACCCATGGCTGCTAGCTGTCTTCCCTATTGGATTGAACCACATGAATGATATGACGATCAACAGGTATATCAACAATGAACAAACATGACAATTAGGTGTAAAAGTGAAATGAATACTCCACTTTTTCCAAACCCCAAATCCACTCACCTTTGGCATGAACATAATTAAAAACGTGGCTAAACTCTGGGCGAGAAGTCCAAATGCCACACAGGCATCTTGATGCCGCCCCTGTGAAACAGAAAAAAAAGTGTGAAAAGGGCAGAAAATGAGGAACGCAGGGACAATTAGATGCGTCGCTTTACATTATTACTATAACAACCATTATATTCCCGCGAGGGAAAGGAAGGGGGAAAAAGTGAAGGATCATTTAAGTGAGTGGGAGTTGCTAAAAGGAAAAATTGATAAGGATTCCCCGGCGTTTTAGCTAGAGGAGATACAGGGAAAGGAAAAAGAGTGCCATTAAGGATGAAAAAGGAGTTATTTGGATTGATGATCATTATGTGATTACTTGAAGGATCCAGCCTGCAATGGTCCATGATATCCATATGGGGATGGTGACGAGAACTGATATTCCAATGTAGGTTGATTCCCGGTAGTTTTCCCGTATTCCACGTGTCTTGAAGGCCAGTACGCCAACAATGCCGATCAAGAAGACGTTGTAGGATAGCGTGAGAAGTAAATGAGTATACGAGGTCCCGCACTGTGGCCACAATGGTCCACCCACTTGATTTACCTGTAGAGTGGTAACGATGATCATCATGTTAGTCAAAATTATAATACAAAATCTCCCCGCATATCACTTTTTATAGGGAAAATAATAAGTCTTAATCAGTACTAATGCATCTTGAACATGTGGTGTAACATGAAGACGAGTTCTAGCTATATCATACGGCCTAAGCTGCGTATGCGGTTTCGTTCGGTGTTAATACCCGAACCTGTGTGATTGGAATACACCTTGAAATACACATAGTATTTGTATTATCCATACAGACGCATGTACGGGAATATGCTAGAGGGGAATTTACAGCTCACCTTCATCCGCTCCTTAATAATGAGAACGTAAGCGTGGAAAGTTATAAATCTGCTAGATATCGGACTTGTTTGGATTTTTTTATTATTATGAGGGTAAAACTTGATAAAGTCAGACTGTATCCTAACGAGCGAGGGGTTCAATAACTCTCGATTTCTATCTCTGGTTACATAATCAAATAAACTTATAAGGACTGAAGAAAGAAGGAAATTGAGAGTGAAAGATGAAACTGTATCAAACCTTGAGATATGGAGGATAAACGATGACCCACTGTGTGTCAATGGCAACTTGAACAAGGACGGAGAAGAGTAATAAGCAAGCTTGATAGGATGCAGGTAGATAAATCCCACCGTCCAGACTGAGAAGAAATATGCATTTGACCATAAGGACGGAGAAGATAAGAGTGTAGGCAATTCCAAGTCCCAGACGTCCCAAAAAACAGCTCACTGCGGATGGACAAATGGCAAAAACTAAGGCCAGGGATGAGCAGAGAAACAGAGCAAAGAGAAGCATTTGTCCTAAGAACAAATGACGTCTACTGGGCCCTCTTGCTTTGCACAGGACGTAAATCTCAAAAAGGCTTATTAGGAAGATATTAATGGCAGCCATTGAGAGCAATGGAATGGTCCAGACTTCTCTCTTGAGAAAACCGCCCATCATATTATTCCGGAAATCTTTACTATTAACTTCCATGTCATTCAATGATGTTCGAACTGTCTCTCCTTTGTCTTTCAACACGGCATCTATGATGCTCTTCTTGGAAGAGGACGTTAAAACTGGAGCAACTGATTTAGCTGGTGAGCTTCTGTGGGTTGTTGTAGCACCACCATCCTCAGGATATTTATTGATCATTTCAGACGTCAACTTGGTATCACGCGTCGTATGGTTACGGTAGTAATGAGGTATAAAGCTGTCATCTCTTCGGCTTGTATTGCTTTTCAAGGGTACATTAACATATGCCGGAGGACTTCTGTGATGATAATGCGGTGGTGATGAGGATTGAACTGGATGGTTGTTGATTTTCGTACCAAATAAACCATCTCGGCTTGTTGTATCTGGTTCGATGAGTCGTCTAGTCATGGTGACAGTAGAAACTCCCTTTTGACTCCGATCATTTATTTCTTTGGGAACAGCTTCAACATGGCCCATTTTATGTGCTAAACTACTACTACTGCCAATGATGGTTAGCAGGTAAAGTAACAGTAGAGGAATCACTTGTGTGCAGAGCAGTCTCACACTTTTACCATCACACATTTTCCGCTTTATCGCACTCATTATTCTTAAAGCTCTCTTACTTTTCCCCTCGAAGACTATTTCACTATAAAAACAAAACACAACAACAAAAAAAGAGAAGTGGCTTGTAACGACGCTGGGTGTGATGATATCGTCGTTCTATATGATCTTGTCCCAGCACAAGATTTTCCTTAATTGTTGTTCTATGGCCTTCTGTCTTCTTCAGTTCTACAATAATGGGCTGGTTGTGGGTCCCAGTGTATCCAATAATCCATTAAACATCTTCTTATATCCTGAAATGCAAAAAAAGAGAGCAAATGTGTGAAAAAAAACTCTCCTTACTCATCCATTCATGCCACTTCATCCATTCTAATCCTCACGTATACAACCAACCAAATTTGTCAACAAAAACAGTAACAAATATGCTTCCAAATAAGACACTTTTCCCTCATCGTCATTATAGCAGTAATTGTCACGCATTTCTGAGGCATCCTCTTCTTTTTTTCACTAGTTTTTTGTACTCAACACAGAAGAAGATCCTCGTGCCCACTTTTTTACCTTCTTCCATATCATAATGCTCTAAATACCTCAAATCCTAAATACAGTAATATGAAGACATTCTCCCCCCGAAACATCACATCAATATTCATGTTTTATTTGGATAATTTCCCAAATCTGAAGGTTCATTTCCTCTATTCCGTAGGCGTCACAGTTTGTGCATGCCACACACACATATATAACAGGAACTTAACCCTTTTTGTCTATGGAACTCACAAGACGAATAATAGACATATAAAAGACGTAACAAATCAAATAAAAGTGGACAATGACATGGAGGTGTGTTACTACATTGCAATAGCAGTTTATTACACCGTAATAATGATCGCCAATAATGGTCGTATATCTTAACTACCTTGATTTGCATTTGAATGGAGCAAGGGAGCAATCAATAATCATTATCCAATTGACATGCATTTGAGTGTAAAGTTAAATTGAATACGAAACGTGAAAGAGTATAAATACTGTTGTTGTTGCAATGCAATTCAGTGGCCTTAAATGATCAATCATTTACGCTCACACACTTCATCCAAGGTCAAAGACATTACACCGATAAAAATCGATTCCGGATACTTTCCGTCTACTTAAACTTGCTACATTATCATGATGATGATGATGAGCAATACAGTTTGACAATGACTGTTATAGTGCAATAAGAAGACGAAGATGTTTAACTGTCTGCCATCCAACTACATGACTATAAA
The DNA here is from genome assembly GCA_034694225.1 of Bourletiella hortensis. Classification (NCBI taxonomy): domain Eukaryota; kingdom Metazoa; phylum Arthropoda; class Collembola; order Symphypleona; family Bourletiellidae; genus Bourletiella; species Bourletiella hortensis. The sequence continues at coordinate 4,755 of JAQFYD010001463.1, forward strand.
TGGATCAATTAAGTTCTTATACTATAGCGGGTACGTAAGCACACATCTCTTCGGTCTCATAGCGGTGGTGGAGATGAATCTCTCCTAAAAACTTTCCTCTTTCAATGTAACATTGTTGTGGGCTTGAGTACAAAGATACCCGTTCAGGATGACCGGCTAAGTGTTCAACCCACACTAATTCATCTTCGTATATGGTTAGCATGTATCGCTCCTTCAAATTCAATAGCGAACGTGCCTTTGTGCAGTGAAAAGAAAGTTTTTCCAATGTGCATATGTATACGTGTAAACAAACCACAAATGAAGCGTCTTTGCTTTCATTTGAACTCGCACATTATTCACATCTATCAGTATAGCAGTACCCCTTCAAATGTCACTGTTATTGTAAGTTCTCTGATCACCTCAAGTTAGCAAGAGCAGAAAAAAACATGGAGCATGCAAAACGTTATAGTGGTTAGTACAGTAAAATGTAACACTATGTTGTCCTATAGCTCCTCTGCGACCAAACGGTCATAAGACATGCGGAAGTGGTTGTCAACTGTGTAGTATTATCATGTATACAAAATCTATATAAAGTAATCATTCGGAATCGATTACATTAGGGGCTAATGATAGGTGATGGGAAGCATCGGTTGCCAACATTGGTAGACACCACCATTGACATGAGTACAACAGAGAAGGAGTTCATGCGTGATATGGCCAAAGAATCAAGCGGGATGTTGTGTGTGTAATTTTTTCTTGCAACCCACAGGATAAGAAAATCGTCCGTGAATTTGTGGGTATGAGAAGAAAATTCAAGCAAAATTGTCTCCTACCATGTAGCAGCTATTGGTTTTCTGTCAATCAAGATCTTTTGTCACGACTATCAAAATTATAATCGGTAAAAAAACACTTTACGAACATATTCCTCTGAAAATATCGTAAAGCCACTAATGGCAGAATAGAACATATGTAGCAAAAGGAACTTTTTCCTTGAAATCGGTTGGGGCTCCGGCTCCGGTAGTTACTATACGTAGGACTCAAAACCGTGACTGAATGCAACAGTTAACAATACACATTTTCATAGTGGTACGCATATTGTTAAATAAACATATTACAAGGGACAGACTTGTCTTTGTCAGGCATTTAGTTTCTCAAATCAATGGCTAATATTACATGGTTCTTTAAGGTAGACATTAGGCCATTTTTCTCACCAAAGTTGGTGAACACGGAGTTGTTGCCACTTCGTTTTTTGTCATGCTAACCAGAAAGTATCATCGAATCACGTGGAATTAAAAACAACTGTACAATGTAATGCCTTTAGCCATCGTAGACTGCCAATTACTATACGCATCCCATCAAAAATCCTGGTGTCTCCTTCATCTGTACAGATTTCCTTAGAAATCCCCTTGGTACAAGATATTTAGGGAATAAAAAGGAAAGGAACTTGGAAATTTTCTCCACCTGTCACATATACACAGGGAAGCTAATGATAAGATGTGTCAGGTATGTTGTAGGTCCGTCATAACATTGTCAAGTTGAAAGGTCTTATCGGTTTGAAAAATCCGGCCCTGCCATTCCAACTGACTTTACATTGGACATATTAAAGTGTACTGGTTTTTGTCCTTAAATGATGAGCGTACACTTAAGTAAAGCAAGTTTGACGCCATGAACATGTCCTCTGTCGTCCAAATGTGAATCAGCTACAAGCACATTGTTTCATTTCTCATCATTCCATGAAGCACTTGGAACTCAGCTACATGTCGCCAAAGAGTATGACCAAAACCTACTACACAACTCAGTCTCAGGATGTTTATTTAGCAATAAAACGAGTTGGTAAGATTTTAACATAAGAAAATCATTACAACCAGACCAGGGTTCCCATTCCCTTGTAGTGCATATAGGATCATATGACTGTAATAGTCCCAGAGACTTAATCGCAGTTCAAGGAAGCAAACAGAATCAACAAACAGGGAGACGGGACATTCGACCACCTGTTACACCTGGTATATATGTTACATGTACGTTTTTGTAACTTAAGAGAACTACCAAGATGACTGGAAGGCTGCCGCCATATGTAGAAACATTTCTCACAGACTCAGTGACACCATGAAGGACGTAACCGATTTTTAGAATGTTAGTGGGTGAAGTAGTTACATTTGTATTCCAACGTCGCCGTAGAATGGCACTCTTCAATGAAGTTGCATCAGCTCCCTCAATTTCGAAAGTTTCCCATAATCAATCCCATTCAAAATGATCACGCATTGTGCTAGAGTAATGCAGAGCGGAAACAGTAATCATGAACGCTATGGCTCACCATTCCTTCATCTTGACAGTGCGAACACACTTTTCTAAAGCGATTCAGAAAGAACTTATAAAGGTATCCAATAGCTACTATAAACGCCTTCTAAAACATTTGCTCAGTCATCATGATGTGCTACTATTTTTTGCCACTTTTCACTTAATCATAGCAAATCCTTATTGCCTCGCATCATTTCAAGAACACACACGACACATTCGTTCGACTCTGAACAGACAATAATAATATTTACGCATACACACACACACAACTTTCACTAAATCCATAGACTCACATTTTCAATCAGTATTATTAAAGGGTAGATTCTCATGGGGAGAGATGCTCCAAATGCAAGCAGCTGATGACTGCTGTGTACCAGTCTGTAAATCAACAGCTTGTTTGGTTACAATAACAATAGCAGCAACAACGAAAGTTTATTTCAATGTTATTCACGCATCACATTCATTCCAATTGTTGACAAGGAGTAAAATAAGCGTTTCAAATTCCTATGAAATAAAAGGAATTACTACAACTGTGCACTGTACAGATGTGTTCACCGTCCAGAGAAAGTATGGCAACCTAAGAATGCACATCTGTGATGCATGGAACGTTCGTTCGTTCTTCTCAAACTAAAAGTGAGACCATATGAGTGTAAGGAATTTTCTATCACCTTTCTTTTGCAACAACGCGGTTGAGCCATTAACACACATGGAATTTAGACTCGCGTAAAACAAATAATCGATTGAGGCATGGATGAGACTTGATCCATCGTTCAATCATAGGCGGTATTTTTGCTCAACGAGATAATAATGATAGTCATCTTCAGTGTGGTGAATTCATTGTTGCGTACAGGTATAAAAATATGTGGGTAATGACCTCTTACTGGAGATGTAACTCAAAAACTTTTCATCAAATGACCTTAAACTTGGAGAAGTATTTCTTGTATATCAAACTCACATCTCATAAATTTCATAACAAGTCAATCCCATCATGGCATTTGGCCAATCAGTTAAAGGGGAAGCTGCTGTAAGACTGCAGTGATGGATGCAGATGAGAAAGCTTCCATGAGTTTATCTAATATATGATTCATTAACCTGAGTCAAGCGCAACCAGAAGTGTCAGTCATTCTCACTATTATTATCTCATTTCCCTTGCGAGGTCAGTACTTCTTCATAACCTATCCATAGGTTGATCTAAATAAATAATTTTCGGCTACTTGAGGCATGACATTTCAGCAGGCTTCAATTATTTCCAAGTAAACTAACATGAAATCACCTTGATTATTATTTAGATCAGTTATGTCAAGAAAATGTAATTTGAGGTTCATTCGCAACAATGAAAAGTTGCCTGTTGAACACAGCCCTGGTTTCTTTAAAAATGACATCGTTGTTTGTACTAAAAACGCCGTCATAATGTAACTCGAACTGCAGGCATGAGGTAAAGGCATTCTAGCGTCGGATCCAGGACACGAACGATGAAGAATGTCATGCAAATTTTTACATGCAACGTACAATTAATGCAATCATTACCTCAACGATGTAAATATTTCATTCAAGAAGTGTACTACTGCACGGGTTGCATCTGACACGGACATATTAGGCGCAGAGGCAGGAAGAATTTGGAAAAAAGTGTCGTTCCAATGTGGCCATTTTGAGTAAATCTTCTAAAGATCATGAAGTGTTTAGGAATTGTTACAAATAATAATAATTGCACCCATTACAGCATTTTTCCCTCAACTCAAAAGCAGCGCAGGGTCGCTCTACCATTACATTATATTGTTCTTACATATGCCAATGTGTATGGAGGTTTTAAACAGCTCTTGATTCTTCTGTGTTATACGCTCTGATTAATTCAAGTGATACAAATCTATCAGTTCTTCATATAGACCATGCCTTGGGTTACCGACAAAATATGATGATGATAGAAAGGATGAGACTTATAGTTGACTCCAATGTCTTCAACTTCCTTACAAAGATATTCTTCATTGTTGTTACTATTATATACTCATCATTCACGCTCCCTCAGTGCCTTCAATAATGGCGTAACCTACAACTAGTGTAATATAACTAATCTTTGTTATTTTTATGGATGAGTCAAACGGTGTAATCATAATATTTCCAACGACTCTTTTAAAGGATGCTATAAACTTGGCCCATTGTTACTTATTTATACATCTTTCTCTCACAGCAAGAAACATTATTCACTAATTACATTCCGTCTTGTCTCTTATGAACTTGTAACACTGATTGTGGGAAACTTGCAGCGGATGCTTTGCATTATTGCAAAAGATGATTGAGTCATAAAAACTAAGTTCTTTCATACCTTAAAACCGAATTGTTCTGATAATGATTATTAACCTTTGCACGCCTGGGCATGCACACCTGTTCCCTTCCGGTGCTAATGTATTTTTCAGCTTCTGTAGCTATACAACAAGTAATTTCTCCTATGAAAAAAATCATGTTTACGCATAAAATTCTGACCGAACTAGTAGCTGATGGAGCCAATGGAAGCTTTCTTAAACGGAAATCAACTTGCTCCCCCTGTTCCTTCATCTGCAGGTGTATGAACTGGCATAATCACATTTTTTTCTTATTCCCTTCCATATTCCAGATGGAATAAAGTCTGTCAGAGTCTCATTGTTGAGCGTGTAAACGCTTCAGTATGCTTGACCCACACAAACTTTTGGAATAAGGCCTGAACTGTGAGCACTTGGCTAACTGCAGAAGAAAAGGCATGGATTTAGGCTACAATCAAGCCTAACTTTAAATGTCTTCATGGGCTTTGTACTGTTATGTCATATTTAGCATCATTAAAAGGAATAATACAGGGAAACGGGACACTTTTAACAAGGCTCCTATTCTCCTCCCGTTCTCACCAATAATACGGTGAAGAATTTTTTCTCGCATAAAATAATGAAGGATGTCATAGTTTGCTTATAACAATGATGCTAAAAACAACCAAAATAATAATGTTTTCCTCTTTACCTATTATCGCATGAATACTTTACTCCTATACTAAAGCACGTCGCAGGTCGCAGCCAAATTTACAGTATGTGGCTTCATATTAAAAAGAACGGGTTACCTTCAGAGCCTGCTTAGACTCTGCATTCATTTTTTTTGCCTGGGAAACTAACTCTCACGGTTAAGTGGAATGCACACTGAAGAGAGACTCATTAGATACCAAGAACCCGGTTGAGACAATGTTAATCCCATCCTTTCTCTCTTTCAATGCACTTGTTGTTCTTTCTTGTTCCTCTATATGTATGATTATTAGTGTACATGAGAAATCGGATGTAAATATCTAAGTGAGTCCGAGGAAATTGCAGCTTTTAAGGTATTAAACTCTGTTTTTTTGGAATTCTTTCTCAGTTCTCATGACCATTCTGTGAGGCCTGTTGGAAAGGGGCGTTGAATGATGAACTTCCGGGGAAGCCGGAGGAGTAGCTATGTATATACAATTAAAGGGAAATTACCTTAGAAAATTCAACGGGACATTGTTTACGTAATCAGAGAGGGAAACTATATAATTATTATTGAGTTTATACCGCCTAGCTATAGACGAACTGACGGAGCTTATAAGATACCTAGAGAAATGTCTATTCAGCACTGCAAAAATCCATTTTTGTCCATCACCCGAGAGAAAAGATAAGGATGGTCCATTTATGGGGCGTCGTAAAACAGTCTGGCTTGCACTGTAACACATGGAACAGTGAACATGAGCCGATAATTTACGGAACTGCTCACACATTACGCTGCTGCTAAAGTGAATAATGTTTTGTAAAAATGTACTGTGTGTAAAATAGTGTGAAATTATGGGGAAGCGGATGATGTGGTGGACGTAATAATAAGTATCCTATAGGCAAAGCTAAGGTAATTTTTGTGAGGAAGAGAAGATTATAACAATAGGAATGAATAATAATATGTGGATTTGAGCAATTAGTTCTATCTAAAGGGTAGTGAGGACGGGATGAACAATGAGTTTTTATTTGAAATTATAATTTTTCACTTTTTCCTCCAACGTCCTTCGGATGGCTGGTAGCGACATGATCTTAAGGTCGTTGCATCTTCCCATACTGTTCCTTCATATGCACACAATAATAATATGACTGGGCTGCCATATGCTTTACGATAGAAGAACTTTACGAAATCTCCAGCCAACGCTGGTTTAGGTGTGTACAACATGATTTAAATGATATGATAATCAATTCTCTTATGATAGTTTATATGAATTTATCTGTCGTTCCACAATATGCGGACGTTCACATTGGAAATTAAATTTATGCCTGTGTACACACGTGCAGGTTGGGTCTATGAACGTTACTTTTTTTAATCATGACGACCAGCTTCGTTCGCATCTTCTCCGGAACAAAGTTGTTTGATGGACCGTGGTTTTGTCGGCTTTGGTTCACTCTTCTTTCTTATATCATCATGATGATGATAAACAAGTATTTTCAGGGTGCAGTAGTGGGAAAGGAAGATGAAGCCGAGGAAGAAATACGGGCTACTATTGAGCACAAGATTTTCATATGTTATTCATATTCAACTTCCTCATCGTCTTCCTTTCTGACTGAGTAAATCACGAGCAAATGCCCATCTTCCGGAGGGCATATACTAATATCCATTCTTTCCTTCACACATATACTACACGGACAAATTGAACTGGGAACTTTGTGAATGCCGATGATTATGATGATGATGACGCTACAGTCGACTAACGTTTCAGCCATGTCGGGAACTCCAAATGATGTCGAAAAATTATTAAAGTCAAGCATAGGTCTTTTATAATTTGAGTTGACGATAAAGTTGTAATAGTCTGAGACGTATTGCTCACGCCCTTTCAATTTTATACAAATTTCCCCTCATTCCTTGCCACATTCATTCTTTACTTACGTACTCCATTACCTTGTCATCTTTGTGAGAAGCAAGTAAAGCATCACGAGAATCTTTTGATTGCTTCATCAAATAGGAGCGTGTGTGTGTCTCTATGTCATATGATTGAACACAAGCTTTTATAAGTTTCTGTGTGTGATTCGAACGGGAAAAGGAAAATGCTTCG
>JAQFYD010001464.1:0-12082 GCA_034694225.1 Bourletiella hortensis
TACACTCACATTTAGTGTTGGAGAGAGGTGGTCAGAGTTTATCCAGCAGTTCACTATACTAAATAGAATAAATCTGTGAAACATAACAATTTGGGTGTGTGGTTTTTTTATTTTGTAAAATAGAACATCAACAATTTCAGGTTAACAGACGAATTTTTTGTATACTATCTTTTGACTAGCACCGATTCTCCAATTTTGTAATGAATTAAATATTACCATGATATACACATACGATAATGAATCAATCATATTCTTATTCTTAAAATTAATTAATTAATTAAGCACAGAAATTAGTTGAATTAGATAACATATTATCTTACGAGTTACGAATAATGAATGATGAGCTTTTAATTAATTTTTCCAGTCCAAGACTCTTGAAAGAGGCGGCAGCTCTGCGCCTTATCAATGAATCTTGTGTAGATAACCAACGGCTATCTTGAAGTTCTTCAATTGTTGGACGCCGTCTAGGATTACATGAAAAATAGTTATAGCTACACATATTCCTCTCCAAAAAACAGATGTGTGAGATGAATCGGAATGTAACTTACAAGGGACACTTTTTGAAGATCATCATTAGAAATCGTGTCGCCTCCGGAGTAGAGTTCGTATACAGGGGCTCAAACCTGTATCGAACGAACTGAATATTTCCTCGAGTTAATTTATCATCATCTCCAGCGAATGGCCAGCATCCGCTGAGTAGTGTGTACACTAAACAGCCGATTGACCATGCATCTGTGCTCGTGTGCACTGCGTCACCAACTAAGTACTCGGGAGCTACAAGCATAAAATGGCAACATAAACGTAGTTAATCCATGAATTAAATGTCTATGTAATCTTCGAAATAATATTTTACCAGTGAACTGTGTAACTGTTTCTGGAATGGGTAGGGTGGATCCAATCTTTGCTACCCTTGTTATGGAACCGGTATCAAATAATTTTACATTTCCATGCTTATCCACGATGATATTATCCAGACTTAAATTCAACAGTTGGAGTCCACGCCATTGGATGTATCCCAAGGCGGAGAGAATCTGAAAGAAAAGCACATTAGAAGCAAAAGCAGTAGCATTAGTAAAATTTTTAGTAGATTAGTGAGGTAAACGTAATTAGAAAGATAGGCGTCTTAAATATCTGCGCCTTGTTCGCGTAATCCGTACCTGTTGAATAGCATTAGTGATATCCAATTCGTTGTACACGCCTTCTTGTATAAATTTTTCAGTAAGCTTGACATAGCCATCGTCAGTTGATTCGTTGTATACAAAGTAAGTAGAGTCATTTTCGCTTATAACAGACCTAATATTGAGCAATCCGTAATGCGCCAAGCTAGCTTGAGTATCAAGCTCTGTAGCGGGGTTTTTCACCCTTCTGACCAATTTTCCAGGACTGCTGGAAATTGTACCAAGTGACCAAGAACCAAAGTTCCCGTCGCTTAAAATTTCTGTAAATTCTCCAGCACCACCCTGGGTAACTTGGAGTTTGTTTTTGGACTCAATAGAGTAGTCAAGTTCAATTGGTGCAGGTTTCGTAAAGTGTCCTTGGTTAATACGGAACCTGATTGTATGCGATCCAGCGGAGTTTCTGGCAGCTAATTTGTAAAGTCCGTAATCAGTTTCATTAAAGTTTTCAATTATCAAGTGAGCGTTTGTTGGGTCGATACGATTCGTTTTACCGAGCACAACGTCATTTCTGAAATATAAAATGAGTCAATGTAAGTGGTTAGATACTGCCTACACGATGCTTCTTCCTCATAGCTTGACAAACTTACTTGAACCACTGCACAATAGGTTCAGGCGTACCATCAACGACGCACTTTATGATCACATTATCGCCTATGCTTCCTCTGACGATGGGACCTGGTCCTTCACGAATGAACGGAGCGGTTCCATCTTTGTGTGAGGCAACAATGGCGTCGGCTTGTGCCGTTGTGTCCAAGTGAATGCCCACTTCATGTCTGAGTCTTCTGGGTTCACCTCGCCATTCTTTACCTTGTGTCAGTTCATCTTTAACTTCTTCGTCCATAACATCTTGGAACCGTCGTCGTTCTCGGATAATTGGGTTCTATTACAGAAAAATAAAATTCTAAATCTGGTTACCATAACACTTGTCGTCAGTGCTCTGACCGTTTGCTTACATTTCTATCATAAGCTTGTGATTTGAGCTGCAAAGCAAATGTCGGACTTCGACTAGCAGCAACCTTCATGTACTGTCTCAAACGAGACGGGAAGTCTGGGTCACGAAGTTGCAATAAGTATGTGTCTGGTCCTTGCGCATAGCTGCACAGATAGCACAAATTTAAAACCTGTTAACTACAACCGAATATCTCAGAGGAAATGTATTGCAGTCAAATTCCGACTCACTGTGATTCTGATTTTATAATTCCAACTTCAACATTGAGATCGGGTCGAGGATAATTGGGCACACCGAACACATGTGATTTAGTATCCCTTGAAGAATCGTTCATTTCGAAATCGATCTCACCGGGAGGATAGATCATCCTAGATGGATGCGTGTACGCTCCTGACCATGGGTTTCTTCTATAGATTGTGCGGCATGAAGCATTCTCGTACCATTTCCTACAGTAAAGGTTCATTCATTACTCAAAAGTTTCATAAGCAAACAATTTTATCCCCTTCAATAAAGTGAATTGACTGCTTACGTGAGCCTACTGTGGTAAGAGTGTAAGCTACTGGATGCCTTCTTCTCGCTATTAGCGAAGTATCTGGCTATCCATGGATGCTCTAAGGCTCTTCGAACATCCATTCGGCCTCTCGGGTCGTATACAAGAAGTTTTTTAATGAAGTCACGACAACCGTCGCTCAAATGTGAGTTCATCAGCTCCCATTCTCCCTTCTGCAAAGAAACAATTGAAATTTGTGAATATCAATGCAATGCTGTCGGCTTCACTGAATAAAAGTGGTATAACGTACCTTAACATTGTTAATTGTATCTTGGTCATTATCTCCTAAAAATGGGGTAGATCCATTGAGCAATAGGTATGTAATAATACCAACACTCCATAAGTCAGACGGAAAACCAGCGCCTTCGCCATTCAGAACTTCTGGACTGGCGAATTCAGGTTGACCGTAGTCAAGTCTTTCCAAGCGAGAAGTAATTCGTCGTGCCAGACCGAAATCAGTCAATTTCAAGGTGTCACTGTCCTCATGTGAGAAGAGCAAATCGAATGGCTGCGAACAATAAATAATTTTAAATGGCCGTAGTTAAACTTTAACAGCGTAACACCTTAAGGGCAATTACATTGATTCCAAAGTGAGCAATAGACTTGTTATTATGTAGGTAGTCCAAGGAGCTAAGAAGTTGTCTAATATAGTCCGCAACTTGGTGCTCGCTAAATCCACCGCGATTTATGCAACTGCTCACAATGTCACCGCCAGTGCACCTGTTCACATAACTCATTTTATCAGCTTCTTCGAAAGACAATATCATTGATATTTTGAGGGCTAACTTACAAATCGGTCACAATGTGAATGCCTCTCTCATCCTGATAGCCGTCAGAGACACGGGTGATGCCGGGATGGAAAAGATCACTATGAATGTTGAATTCATTCCTCATCCATTCACGCTTCTGGGCGTCACCAGATTCCATAGATTTGACACTGACAGCAATGCCTAAAATATGATATCATAGTTTAACAATTAAGCAACTGAAAGACGATGGGAAAAACTGCTCAACGTACCACTCTGAATGCTCGTAGCATGACGTGTGATACCCTGTGTACCACGACCAAGTTCATCACCGAAAGCATAAAAGTCTCTGATAGGTTTGTTCTTGAGCGAGAGCGGAGACAGTCTCCTGTTGTAGCTCTTGTAACGCCATTCTTCCTCTGTCTCGTCAATATGAATGTTGGCACTTGAGCTGGCAGTTCCTACAACAACAGAAATAGTTAATAACACATAAATAGGGAGATCAAGAGATATTCAGCATCGTCGTCATACCAACAACATTAGAAGCGGCACAGCTGTAAAGACCATGGTCCTTCAAAATGGAATCCGAAAGGGTACAGGTAACACGGTAGGTACCACCGTCGACTTCTACAACGCTAAACTTGATTCTGGAAGTCTCAGCAAGGGTATTCCAATCTTTGTACCTGAGAGAAAACAATTAATCTAACGTTACTAAAAACGAACGAGTCTATGCTACACTAAATTCTGCTTTCATTACCATTTAAATTCTGGCTGGGGTTTACCAGTGCAAACGCCAGTAAGTTTGCCGTCTCTTCGTTCCATAATATGGGTTTCGTCCAGGCGAATAATCCATCTGGGATGCTCACCTTGGAGGACATGAATACGGTATCTATCTTCACCGTGTTCATTCACAGCCACACATTCGTACCATCCCATCCGGCTTTCGGTTAGTCTGTAAGTAAAAATTTAAGTAAATACGGATTCCTGTCATGCTATTTAGGGTATAATGCACTTACCTGTCAATGTACAAGACAACGCGGCCGTTGTTCTCGAAAACATGATCAGTGTTGGAGATTTCTTCACCATTGAAGAAGAAAGTGACACTGGGCTTGGGATAGCCGTAAAGCCACCATTCGACACCAATTCCAGCACCAGGAACGCCATATTGTTCCGTATTTTTGTTGAGGAACTTCGGCGCATGTGTGAATCCAGGATGGGGAGGTCGGTTGAGGTCGTAGTCACCACCAGGTGGAGTCCATGGAGTTGGTTTCCAGTCAAATTTGTACCTTTGTAAATTAATGAACGTACTCCGTCAGGCGCCATGCTTGCATTTATAATTTGGACTGTTTATGTCCACTAGTATACCTGAGCGTTTGAGCATACGGACTTGGTTCACTGACACCAATCCTATTTTCTACTCGAATGCGGAATTTGTAATCCTTTCCTGGTTCAAGATTTCGTACTTCTGTGCAGCATCCCTTAATTCCTATTCAAGTAAAAACAGGAACATTAATTAAATTGTCAGTTAAGCTAAAGTGAGGCAATAAATAACTCCTTACCCCTGCGAAGAGTGAACCAATCGTTGGTGTTGGCTGGGGCCATTTCTACCGTGTATGTTACGGGGTAGTCGATATGGGTACGCAGAGCTGGTTTCCATGACAATGTTAGATGACGATCGGTCATACTGCTGATGATAGGTACGTCCGGCAATGGATTTGGTGGACCGGTGGGTTTGGTCGAAAGTTTCGTGTCTTGTGCACCTCCTGTCCGGCCTTGGTAATCTGTAGCGAAATAAATTGCGAACATTGAATAGTGAATCCATATGGAGAGGCTATTGCGCGACCGTGAGCAGTAACATAGCTTTTTTCACATACCTTCAATGGAGCAAGTAGCCTTGCACTGATCTTCTCCATATTTATTGAAGATCTTGAGTGTGTATGTGCCAAGGTCTTGTGGACCTGCCTTTAGTATGATAAGACGAAGCAGACCGGTGTCGCTATTCTCCATGGAAATTCTTGCACCAGGGTAAATACGCATATCATCTTTAAACCAGTGGAACTCCGGCTCAGGAATACCTCCGACACAAGCAGTGAATTTCACTGTCATGCCATCGTAAAACTCCGCGTCTGCTATCTTCTTCAAGAAATAAGGAGCTTCTCCTCTTTCCACTGCACTTGGCTTTTGTCCAGCTCCACTAAAGCATTCATACGATTAGCCTGTACATTCCATTATGAAAAAGAAAAATAAGGAGTAACTAACCCAGCGATTTCTTTCAAAACTCCAGAGCATTCATCAGATCCTTCGATATTTCTGGCAATCAGAGTATATTTTCCGAGGTCTTGATCTGATACGTTAAACACAGTGAGAGAACCAGTTCGACCGTCCCATTTGGTACCGTATTTGGTCCTATCAGCTGGAATTGGCTTTCCGTTAAACAGCCATTCAAGCTCAGGTCTTGGCTCACCAGTGATCTTGGCAGTAAATCTAGCATCACCTCCACGCACCTGAAGGAATAGCGTTATTAAAGACAAGCAATGCAATTCATAAGGTGAGATGTATAGTAATGTACGCACCTGATGAACATCGTTGAATTTGTCAACAATGCGAGCAGGACTATAAACCTTCCTAACGCCAACATTGACTGTTTCTGTCTTTGTTCCAAGTGGGTTGGATAGCTGAACACTAATTGGACCTTCCATTGATTGACGAACACCAGGGATTCGGATGGTGGCCTATTGAAGCATTAATATAACGGTTTCAACAATTGTATGTCGGTACCATAAAATTTGAAATCATACTAAGTCCATCAATATGCTTACATTCTTGCCATCAAATGATTCCTCGATTTTGGCATTAGGCCCAAGTACTGACGCCAGAGGTTCAAGACGAGGAGCATCCTGAGCTTTAGCAACTCCAGGAGCGGGAACGCCAGTACCAGCACCAGGGGTGATAGCAGAGGGCTCTGCAGTTGTGGCTTTCTTGGAGTCTTTAGCACCACCAGCCGCAGGAGCTGCTTTCGACGCGTCGCCCAAACTAGCATCTCCTGGAGTAGGTTTCGCTCCATCAGTGGGACCAGCAATTCCAGCATCAGCTTTGGATGCATCTCCTGGGCCTGCATCCCCGACAGCGGGTTTGGATGCGTCGTCCAAAGCGGAGGCTGCAGGAGCAGCTTTAGAACCATCACCGAGGCCAGCGTCTCCTGCATCTTCCTTCGGTCCAACATCTGCAGATTCTGGAGCAGCTGCGTCAGGAGCTTTTACAATCAAGTCTTCAGCAGGTGGGAGTCCTGCGTTGCCAATTCCACTGGCAATCGCTGGCGATGGTTTTTCAGCAGAACCTGCATCAGCGGGTTTAGCAGCTGCAGCTTCGGGTCCAGTTTCAACGACTTGGGCAGCAGGCGGAACTGCACCACTCCCAGCGTTATCAGCAACTACAGCTTTAGCAGGTACCGCTGCAGGTGCACCAGCACCCGGTTGTTTAGCAGCGTCAGCAGGAGTTCCTTTCTCCCCTGAATCAGTGATGCGTCCCCATTGAACATCAGGTAATGGATTACCTGACACACCGACAGTCAGAACTAAATCATCCCCTTCGGAAACGATTATGTTTTCCGGCAGCGATGTGGTAAAAGATGGCGGCTCCTGAGGCTTTGAATCATCTGTTTTGGTAAGGACTCCTACCTGGCATGTTTGTTCTTGAACGCCAGTAGGATTCTCTGCAACTAACTTGTACAGACCAGCCTCAGCGGGACTGACTGCGTCCACAAGCACTGCAGTGTGAAGCTTTCCATTTATTTCCTTCACCTCAAAAGGAACTGGGACATTATCTCGTAGCCATTGAATCTTTGGTAATGGGCTACCAGACAAGACGGACTGAAGTTTGAGTGGAGTTCCGTCGACAGCAGTCTTCTCTGCTGGTAAAGATTCGATGATGACTGGAGCAGCTGGAGGAGCTGCAAAAGAACAAAAACAATGAAGTAGGGTCCTTCAAGTGCAATACAAATGGTAGAAAGAATTTCTTGTCACACTTACGGACTAGCTTGACATCTACAGCATCATTTGCCTTGCCGACCGGGCTTTGAGCAATAGCAGAATAACTGACTTGATCTCCCCTTGGTGGTGCCTTAACAACGTAGTTGAATACGTTGCTATTACCTTCCCGGGAAATCCGAATCGGTTCAATTGGCTTGTCATTCTCATGAAGAGTCACCTTCGGCTCTGGTTCGCCTGTAACCTCAAGTTTCAGAGTGATAGTGGAGTCAAGCTCAGCCTCCAAGGGGGCAGTAATTTTGATAGTCGGAAGAACAGGGACGGCTGAAATTGTATCAAGCGTCAACTCTTATGAAAATACTGTGCCAGATTTTCACGTCTTGTATGACCTGTATGGACTTACGAACAACGGTGACCTGACTTGGACCAGATTTAGCGACGGAAACCGGATTTTTGGCTTCAAGTGTGTATACACCTTCGTCAGCTTTTTCTGCCTTAGCAATAACGAGTTTCTGAGCATCCCCAGGCCCTGATTTAACTTCCACACGTCCTGGCTCCAATTTGAGTGGCTCTCCATCTTTGAACCTGATAGACAATCGATATTAAGTAACAGCTCTGTTTTGAATTGAACTTCATATTTTGTTGGCATATCGTACCATTGAACAGTAGGCTTGGGTGACCCGGTGACTTGGGCTGTGAGAGTCAAGGGTGCGCTTTCGTCCACAGATTTGGAACGCTCAGGTCCCTTTGTAATAATAGGCCTTTCTTCAATGAGACTAACCTTCCCTGTGGTTGAAGCAGAACCGGCCACATTCTCGGCTTTAACTGTGTACTGTAAGAAATTTTATTGTAAATTTAGAAGCTTGTTTATTTCAACAGGGAGAAGAATAGCAAAAAAACATGCAGACAGCATGTGGAGGAATTCTTACGGTTCCAAATTGGTTGAGGGCAATAGACTCAACAGCGAACTCATATGTGCCATCTTTGACTTCGATAGGAATGGTTTTGCCATCAAGATCCCAAGAAACTTTTGGTTCTGGCACGCCAATAACTCTAACACGGAGAGTGAGAGGCTCGCCTTCGCGTAATTTTGTGTCAGCCAGCCCGCGGGTGAATGATGGTGGCTCAACTGTTTATTTAAAAGAAAACTGGAGTAATGCTTGCACATGTGTCATTTGTCTGCCGGATTAAAAATAACAAGGAAATTCCCGCTTCATGATGAGGAACAGGAGGACATACCCAGAACATTGACTTTGGCATAAGCGCTTGTTTCCCCGACCAGATTCTTTGCGACTAATGTATACTTGCCCGCATCTGCTTGGCTGAGATTAGACAGTGTAAGAGAATAATCTCCTTCTTTACAGTCTTTAATTTTCTCTTCACCACGATACCTAAGCAATAAAGATAGCATGAAAATGCAGGACAGAGACGGGCATAGCGACATGAAATTCCCGGACGCCAACAACCAGATGCACAGCAGTATGAAGTAAAGCTTTGTAGCAGTGGGAATGAATCCTGCCAGAAGCTACGAATAATTAAAAATAATATTTATCCTGCTCACCATGCAACCTCAAGACCATCGGGTTCAGATTCTACTTTAGGAGTTAGTGTGACAGATTCTCCTGGGCCGGCATTCACATCACTAAGGCCACTGATCTTGGGGCGGCTCATTACTCGAATTGGAATCTAACAAATAGAATTGTAAGCGCGACTAACGAAATGAAGATTTAAAATGAAAAGCTGGAGACTGTGTTAATTAAAAATAATGTATTCACATACCTCAACCTTTTCCTCGGTTTTACCATCGCTGGCCACAACGGTGACAATGCAATCCTTAGCAGGTGTAAGTTTGAACTCTCCACCTTTCCCTTTCTCTTTGGTCCCATTGACACCCCAGTCGATTTTAGCACCGTCTGATACTGAAGCTGTAAGCTTAAGCTCCTGTCCTGCTTCCACCACTCTAGGGGAAGCATCAAGCTTAAGTTTCGGACCTGATTTTTGAACAATGAGCTGCGAACTTGTTTCACACTCTCCATGTTCATTCCGGGCCACGCAAGTTACCACTCCAGAATCCTCAAGTAGCGTGTTGTTTATAACTAATTTTGAAACTGTCGTCGAACGTGACTCAGTTGTTTCTATGCTTGTCTTCGTTGTCTTGGTAAGCTCTTCCTTGTTGAGGGCCCTGCAATAGCATTTAATTACATCCGCTTTAAGACTAAGTCTGAATAGATTCCTATGTAATGGCACTGTGAGGGGAAAGTAAACATACCACTGAATGACGGGTGAAGGTACTCCTCTAACTTTGACTTCAAACGAGACACAGTCTGATTCAATACATTCCACCGTTTCAACCAGTTTCTTTTCGAATTCAGGTTTCCCTGTAGCCAAGCATGAAGACAGTATTATTTTCGGAAACCTGCTGTACAAATATGTGAATGATGTAGAAGCAGACCTTCAACGATGACAACAGTTTTAGACTCTGCCTCTCCGGCTTCGTTTTTGGATTTCACGGTCCAGTCTCCAGAGTCACTGGGAAGGAGGACATTAAATGTCAAGCTCCATGTCTCCGTACCCTCACGTTTGATTTTGATACGTGCGTCGGCGTCAACTTGTTCGCCGTTGTGATACCATGTAACATCTGGTTCCGGATTAGCTTGAATGTCCACGCTTAGTTTGAGTTCATGATTTTCAACCTCCGTGTAGGATTCCGCCAGTGGCTTCGTAATCTTTGGTTTAACTAGAAAAAAATACCTTTTTGTAATGTGAGCCGCGTAGGATGTAAGGAGGATTTAGCTATTTAAACATCCTGGCAGCCGGCTGGCCATTTGCCATTGATTAATGCACAATACACCTACCGATTACATCCAGACGTGCTTCTTGTTCGTCATAACCGTACTCATTCTCTGCTCTGACCTTGATATTGGCAGCCGCCGTAACGCCCTTAATTTTTAAAGTGTGATTGCTGCCGTCATCTTCACGCTGATACTTTTTACCGTCAATTTCAATGCCGTCGATGAACCTGGCAAGATTTTAACGGGGGAGTTTTTGCGTTAACAGTTTCTCAAATTCTTGGGTAGCAATTGGTGTTCATTATGGATATGCTTAGAGAAAAAATAACAAAGTAGTACGTTACCATTTGACTTTTCCTTTCGGAAACTCATCAACTTTGATGGTAAATTCTGCATCAGAATTGTAGGTGACTTTTGTATCCTTCAATCCGGATGTAATCTTTGACCCTTTGAGCACACGAACATCACCAGAACACTCGTCCGTCCCGAAGGTATTTGCACACTGAACTGTTATCTTTTCGTCGTTCCTGCTTGTACTTTTGTACGTGTAACTAGTGCCGGTACTAACTTTTTTGTCACCAACAAGCCATTTCACCTCCGGTTCTGGGTTACCTGAGACTTCAACACTCATTTCGATTGTCTCAGTTTCCTTAATTTGATATTCTTTCTCGATGGTCTTCGTAAATTTGGCACGCGAGTTAGCAATGAGGTTCCAGAATTCAGACATCTGACCGATAGCGTTGCTGGCAACTACACTGTAGGCACCTCCGTCTTCCAGCTTGATCTTTTCGAATGTAATTGTGAAAACACCATCATCAGTTTTGGTCATTTGGATTCGTTCAGACTCGATGATGATTTGACCGTCTTTGTACCTGAAAATTACGCAATAAATTAATAGAACACAAGCATTACGTGATCCTTGTGAATTGAAGAAATGGCTTACCATTTAACTTCTGGTTGCGGGCTTCCGTGGACGGTTACACTCATTGAGAAAGGCTCGTCTGTCATACAGGCACAGTCTTGCATTTTAGCCTTGAATTTCGGAGGTGAGTTCACTGTGAGCCTGCCACTTGTTGATGCTTCACCCAAATCATTTTTGGCCACCACATTGTAAAGGCCTCCATCGGCAACTTCGACACCTTTGATAATTAAAGCAATGCTTTCATCATCTTCGTACAGGAAACGATATCTACCACCCGCTTGAATCTCCTTGCCGTCTTTGAACCTACAATTTCATTACATAATTATTCCTTTTCGATTACGAAGTACAGTTGCGTAGCATGGAAAAGTGGTTACCAAGCAACATCTGGTTTGGGAAAGCCAGCGACTTTGAGTTCAAGCATGGCAGAACCACCGGTAGAAACTTCCGTATCAGTCAAATGGGCTGTGATAACAGGTGGTTCAGGCTCTCGTAGTAGTTGATGTATTGCTCCTACATGAGATAATACAACGTTATTATTAGTATTATTAATACGCTGCTTCTATTTGTGGCTTGCAGTGATTTTACCTTGTACAGTAAGTTCGGCAGAACAAGAAATCTTGCCAGAAGACGTAGAGGCAACGCAGGTGTATAAGCCGGCATCTTCAGGGCGGACATGTTGGAAGACCAAAGCCAAGGAATCCTCATCATCCTACGGATCATCATCATCAATTTTATTTATCTCACAAGCACATTAATTATCCACTTTCCACATATGTAGTGTCATTTCCTCGTAACTTACCTTAAACAAGACTTTAAATTTATCCTCCGGAGAAAATTTCACACCGTCGCGATACCACGTAAATTCTGGCTCCTCACCAGGCTCGAGTAACCTATTTTCGAGTCCAGGGAACACAGACTTCTCATCTACATTGAAATTTTTTCATGAATAAGCTGACACCTTG
>JAQFYD010001465.1:0-12079 GCA_034694225.1 Bourletiella hortensis
GTTAATTTTTTTGCCGTCGTTGCTACACGTATCCACGGACGGCTTTGTTTACCTCCCATTTAAAATACATGGCGAATTTTTGAGCGCACTTTCCAACATGTTCCCCCAATGCAATTTTCTTGAAATTTTGCACGCTGGTTCCGCATGGTGCGAGCTCCTAGTGATCAAAATTTGAAAGTGTCACCGCATTTGGTATTCCAGTAAAAGCTGGATAAAGTCTGGAAACATAGTTTTTCTTCCCATGGTTACCACTAATGTGCGCTCAAGAATTTAAACAAATTTTGTAAAAAATGAAAAATTTGATCAGCTCCAAATGACAAAAACTTGAAAACTTTTTCAAGAATTTCTCGTAACTTTTATCTTGAGGAATAATTACCAGGAATTCAACTTTTTTAAAATTTGAAAATATCAAATGAGATAACTGCTGCAATGAAAGCAACCACTAGCGTAGGAACCACGGGGGACACAGGGGACATGTCCCCTGTGCAATTTTAGGCACAGGGGACACGCAATGCATTTGTCCCCTGTGGTCCTGTAGACCTTGATGATATTTAAGTGTAAATTCTCATTCAATCTGGCAAGAAACGTTGTAATTTGGGACCAAAACTGCTAAAAAGTAGGCGCCTGCTGCGCCATTTACCGGTTTAAGTTTGATTTTCGAATCCAAAAAGGGCCTACACGCCAAAAGTGCAATGTTTAACTCCATTTGTTCAGTTTTTTGTCAAATTTTGAACTTTTGTCCCCTGCGCTCTTGAAACAGTTCCTACGCTACTGAAAGCAACCCCCAAAATTGTGGTTTTTGTCCACTGTAACTTGTTCCTACATATTTCAATAGTACAGTAAGAGCTAAGCTCTATAGCAAGCAGCTAATGCTGTAGCCTACATTTGAGGACGACAACGACAGCGATGACTGCTGCTGCTGCAAGCAGCAGCAAGCAACTAACTACGGGGAGCACCACCACCAATGGCACCAAGCCCCACCTCCTAGTTGCTATGAAGAAACTTCTTGTGTAAAACGAGTTGCGCACCACCCACCCACAACGTGGGGCCAAAGGGGCTCCGGGTGGGAGACGAGACCTTGAAATGGACCACGAGGGGGTGTACGGAAGGGGGTGAGGTGGGTGGGGGGCAAAGTGGGTTCGGACGCCAAGGGCGGACAGCTCCCCCCGAACTCTCATCAGCGCTCGACGTCGTCCTCTCTCCCTGTCTGCTCTGCTGTACTTACACACACACACACACACACACACAGTATTTCTATAATGATCCACGACGACCGCTGAGAGACCTTTTTTTTCACTACTTTTCTACTACAAGAAGAACTAGTACTACCACTACTACTATTACTATTACTTGACTGTGGAAGAACTAATCTTTTCTTCTACTACTTTGAACTGAACTACTACTTCTACTTGTACTTCTACGGCTACAAAAGAAGATCTACTGCTATTACTATTTTATACTACTAAACTGAAAAGAGTGAGAGGACGAAGGAGGATGGAGTTGTTGTTGCTGTCGTGGTTGTTGTTGTTGCGAAAAACGGGTTTTTTTATCATTTGAAATAGTTATAAATAATAATATAGTGTATAAATTTTATCAACTTTCTTCCCTTACCACTATTTACCTATATTTTTAAATCCAATTCTTCTGGCCGAGTTTGAACCAAGGCAATTTTCACATATGGAAGAAGAAATAATTTTCCATTTGACCAGAAGAACAAGAAGAATCGGAAGAATCATGTGAGAATTTAATAAGAAGAAGAATATCTTGTGCTGCTGGAAGTTTTCCGACAACTACTAAATACACTACTCCTATAGAAGAAGAAGAAGAAGAATTATAATTGATACGACTACTAAAGAAGATACTAGTACACGAAGAATATTATACTACTACTAAACTAACTACTCCTTCATGGTTGTTTCTTGTATTATTTTTTTATGTGATATATTAGTAGTTCTCTGATGATGATGATTTTGTAATATTGGATCGGTGGACGTGTACGAAGTGGTGGTGAAGAATTCTAAATGTTTTGACGAGAAGGATTTGACTATTATAATTAATTATTATTGCTAGTACTGGTACTGGTGATGAAGAAGAAGATGAATATGATGATAATGTTGTGTTAGGAAGAAAGAAGAAAGAGAGAAAAAAGTATATATTATGCTCCTGCTATGGATACAATAAGAAGCAAAGAAAAAAAAATTACTTGGAGGACGACTCGTACTACTACTAAAAGTGATTCTAAAAAGGATATATGAAGCTTTGATGGAAGAAGAGGAGTGAAGGAGAGAGAGAGAGAGAGAAAGAAAGAAAAGGAGGAAATGATGAAAAAGTTTTAGTAGTTGGTGAAAGAGGAAGAAGAAGGAGAGGAATTTTGAAGAAAGAAGAAGAAAAGGAACTTTTTGATAAAATTTCTTTATTATTATAATAATATATGTCTTGGTTGTGGTGGTGGATAAAAAGTGAAGAGAAGAAAAAGAAGAAGGATAACGAAATTTTAACAAAATTCAATTAATTATGTCGTCAACAATTAAAGGATTAGTGAGTAAGAAACGAAGACGCTATAAGCAAGACGGATTTGATCTTGATTTAACCTGTAAGTCTCAGTCTTTCTGCATAATTTTTTTAATGCTTTAATCAAACAAATAGTTTTGTTGGGATGGGAGACATAATGGACTTTAATGGTAGTATTGTTGATATTGACCATGTGTGTAGTAGTAATTAAATGTGTACAAATGAACGAGAAGAAGAAGAAGAGGCTTTTGGGAATGGTCTTTCTTTGTGTTCCTTTGTATTTACTTTTGGTATTATTATCTTCGGGATTGATGATGATTAAGGATGTTGATTGAGGAGGAGATTAGGCTTAATTTTGGGGTTCAGTTTGAGTACGATTACGGGGTCTTTGGGGTTTTGGAAATGGAGGATATTTATTTGGGGTTTGGACAGGTATTTTTTGAATCATGATGCAAATTTCGGGTTGGTTTCGATAGTTTCGTAGTAGCAGTAGGATGACGGGTAATACCCGGAATATTTGATCATCATGGAGGAGTAGACAGGTTTGGTTTGGTTTCGTTTGAAGGACGACGACGAAAGGTAGTCGGTATCGGATGATGAAAATTTTATTGGATTCTATTCAGACAGACGAAATTTTCGAAGAATGATTGGCATAGGGCTACAGAGAGGGTCTAATTTTTTCGAGAATAGTGGTCGTAGTAGCGGCAGTAATTATTATTAGTATGTAATAGACAGACGAATCGTAATTTTAGAATTTTTTTGTATCCCATTGTTCTGACAAGCCATTGACGCTGTCAGAGACTCTTCTTGATGAGTAGTGGCTCCTTTGTTCGACACATATGATGATGATGATGACGATGATGAGAGAGGCTCCTATCTGTCTGTATGTGTAATATATGTGTGAGTCCTGTGAGTGAATGGATGGAGAAGTTTCATCATGGCAGACTGTCGGACTGTCCCATGGTTTTATTAGTTTTTTTATCTACATTATTATAATTATTTTAGTATTTTTATTCCTCTACGGGGTTGGTCCGTCGGCAGTCGGGTCGTCGGTATGGAAGGAACTTTGATTGTATTGGGCGTCGTTGGTTGTGATGATGATGATGTTCGGCTGCGCGGGTTTAAATCCCGGTTGAAGGACGACAAAATGGATGAATATATGAGTTGGTTGCAAGTTGTAGCTACTGTAGAAGAAATATAAATGTGTTTGAAGAAGGTTTGGAATGTAAATGTAATGATTTTTGAAAATGTTTCTTTTTCTTATTTGCAGACATTTGTGATAATATAATAGCTATGGGTTTTCCTGGTGAGAAAATCGAAGGATTTTATCGGAATAACATCGATGATGTGAATAAATTTTTGGAGACGAAGCATAAAGATCGATATAAAATATACAATCTATGTTCCGGTAAGTTGTCAAATCGTCGTCTTTATTATTTTCCTCCATATTTTCCTCTCCCTGTAAATTTAAAGTTTAACTTGACTTTTAGAATTTGAAGGAATAGCTAACTGCTACAGCTGGTCTATTATTATTATTATTATTATTATTGGAATAATGCGATCATATTTTGATGGTGATGTACTACTTGACTTGGTGGTAACGGGTAATGATCATGATGATCGTGATGATCATTATTATCATCATCATTTTGGAGAAGAGGCAATGTTAGTTTATATTGGATTCATTTCCTGATGGATATGAAACAAGTGCTGATAAAAATTCGAGTGTGAGAAAGCCGATGAGAAAGAGCTGCTTGGTATTGACAGACTTTTTATCAGTGGTAGTTCCATATGTGCACCTTGAAGAGGCCTTATTTTGGAACTGTAGCGAGCTACCTTTTGGAATCCATAGCTACATAATCTACCTGTCAAGTTCGCATAGATTACGGATGACGGGGATGCTTGACTGTCAAAGCATTATTGTGGTGGTGATGATAGAAAAGGAAGAGAGAGAGAGAGAGAGAGAGAGAGAGAGGGAGGATTTTGGAGTGGAGATTTTTTTTTTCAATCCATGCAGACCTTTCCTTTACTTACTTACCTGTGAAATTCTTTTTGTTTGAATTTTTTTGAACGATCTTCAGAGAGCGGAGCATAAAGTTAACCTTGGAACAATTTTAAATCATCCGGATGAGGCTCTTCTGTCAGAAGTTTAGCTCTTTCTTTCTTGCTCTCTTTTCGATGCTGTCGTTCGTTCATGTAGTAGCAGTAGGACTATAGGAGCTATAATGTATGAAAGATAAATTATTGGAGTAAATTTTTCCAACTTGTAGCTCTTTTGGAGCAAATAATGCACTGTATCCGAGTGGTAGTTTGAAGTTGTTGCTCTTGGAGACTAGTTTTTCTGCCGTTACTAAACTGATGATGATGATGATGATGGTTTTTGCTTCAAGTCATGGTATTGTTAAGCCTTTCGTTCGAAAAGTCTTTGAGAAGATGAAGAAGGAGATTGTGGTAATAATTATTATTTAGTGTGCCGAGCAATATACGTATATACATGATGATTATTATGACTTATTATATCTGGAAGACCCTCATTTCATATCAGTCACCTTTAGTCTTCCTAATTTTTTTTCCTGAATCTTCTCAAATGTATGTAATGTTCAGTCTAGTTAGTAGCAGAACGTTTTTTGCTCATTGGAATTGTAAGGGCAGTTTTAGAGGCATTGGTTCTGCTGGTGATGATATAGAGATTGTCACGCATGATGACTCTGCATCAGTTCCGCAGACTCAGAGGAGAGTGTATAGCAGGAGCAGTAGTTCTAGCTGATTTTTATTTAGCTGTCAAATGGTGCGAATGATGATGAGATTGAAGAAGAAGCGAAATAGAAGAGAGAGAGAGATGCAGAGCATGCCGATGTGGAATGTAGCTTCACATTATGTCATGTTTTGTTCCTGAAACGATGAGGATGATGACGATGGTGAGGAAGGAATTTAGAATAAAAATAGTATTTTTTCTTTGCATTCAGAGCGATCATACGACTTATCAAAGTTCCGCCCGGGTTCCGTGGCCCATTACCCTTTCGATGACCACAATCCTCCTAGTTTGAACGTGATACCAGAATTCTGCGACGATGTATTTAAATGGCTCTCCAGTCATCCGGACAATGTGGCAGCTGTACATTGTAAGGCAGGGAAGGGTCGCACCGGTGTCATGGTCTGCTGTTATCTACTTCATTCGGGAAAAGTTAAAACGGCTAATGACGCTCTTGCCTATTATGCGAATATGAGAACTCATGACCGGAAAGGAGTCACTATACCGAGTCAACAACGATATGTTATGTACTACGAACGTCTTTTAAAAAATCCGGGGGTTGAGTACACACAGAGGTAAGGAATTCCTACTTGTCTAATAATAATGATAATATAGTGTTGCTTTTGTATAAATTTTCAGTACTGTAGTTGTATTTGTCAAGTAGACGTAGATTATTATGCTACTAACGTTGAATTAATATGAGACTGCTTTCGCGGTACTCTGTCTCTTCTGCCTGTTGTGGTTCCCTCGGTCAGAGGTTCCACAGAGGAGATAAACGTGAGGGCACACTGAAAGCCTCTGATGTGCTCATTGGTTATTACTGTGTAGCTGATAAAGGTTTACCTTTTTGTTTTGTTCTAGTTATGAAAATCTTACATTTTGTTGTACACCCCACAGACCCGTCCTCTTGTCATCAATTAAAATTACCGGAAGTCTACACTTAGCCGGCGCAAGCATATTAAGTTTTAGTCTGTACAATGCGGGCAATTACTACGGTTCGGGTGGTATTGAATGGAGGAGAGTCATGCAGGGTGCTGGAACCCTCAAGCTCGTTCTTGACACTAATATACCTTTGAACGGAGATGTAAAAGTGGATGTTTATGGAAAAGCTATTATGAAGAAAGAAAAGTTGTTTCAATTTTGGTTCAACACGTTCTTCCTGGATAAGAACACATGTAATGACGATTGCGATATCCCAAAGTGCAGCATTAGGTGAGTTTATTTAATTTCGTACTTAGACCGTACGTTCTTTCTAGTTGTTCCTGAACTACTAAGACTGTTCCATCATGCAGTTATAATTCAGTTTGGTCCTTTGAATTTGTACATAGGTTTACTCCCCAAGAGTCATCTAATTCCAGTCGAGAACGTGATCTAGATCGGACTATGTCTTGTCCACCGCCGGCGGATACCCAGCGTCCCGCTCTTCCTCAACAGTGGACGAGGTGTGTATCCGTTCGACGTCTTACTACAACTGCAGCTTCGGCCACGGAGCTTATGTTAAACATGAAACCAACATTGAGTCTCAAATTAAATAAGACTCAGTTAGATAAGGCAGTTAAAGACAAGCAAGATAAAATGTACCCCAGTAACTTTAGTATTGAATTAGAATTCTACGAAGATTTTATGGAAAATAACAAAAGTGGCTCATGGACGAGGTCAAATTCAGATAACAATAGTCATATTCGAGGGAGTATTAGTTCCAGTGACTCCGAGTCTGACGAGTCCAGTGCTTCTAGTTTAGATAAAAATTGTTTTCGAGAACCTGATTGAAAATATGCAAATCTCTTTACCACAAATAATAATTATTATTATTAATAAAAAATCGGTATAAAATTATATAAAGATATATTATCTATATACACACAAAGAAGAAAGATCGCCCCAATCGCCCGCCCTGTCCCCCGTTCCCGACCCGCCCATGATTCATTCTCAGACGTCGTAGCTATATTCATTATTATTATTATTATTATACATGGAATACGAAAAATCGTATAGCTATATATATATATGAAAGTATATAAAAAAATATAACGTGGAGCCACTCCCAGGCCAATATTATACTATAATATATTAAAAAAATATGTACCAGTTCACGTCTTATTTGTTTTCATGTTGAAAATCAATACAAATCTTGTTTTTTTATAACCAAATTATAAAATACAACCAAATCAACTGCGTCTAAAACTATATGAATTTTTGATGTGCCACTTGTGATTCTTTTGTCATGTACTTCCTGTATCCATTTACTTGTTAGCTGGCTCATTAAGAGCAAGAAAAGTTCATGAGAAAAACTACCGTGTGAAAAATGAAGACTGAAATCCGAAGATCCTCACACTTTTTTTGAGGTACTGACTATGATGGGTAGCCTGTGATGCATCCGCAGCAAATATAATGTGTAGTAGTACTGAAAGCTAGTTGCCCTCATCCAACTAGATAGTAGTAGGAGTGTTAGCTTTACTTTTTTTCTGTTATTGAAGAAGAATCCACCAAGCTCTCGGAAGGTCAATTTTGAAACTTTTTTTGTACGAAGAAGATATGGAATGCAGTGGTGGCGCTTTAGAAGTAAGCAGTGACAAAGTATGGAATTAGGGATAGGATTTCTCTGTTGTATCCGGCGTCACTTCGAGCCCAGTGTTATTGACCAAGGTTAAGCGTGACCCATCCATACTACCGCTATACTTCTTCTGGAGCTAGCAAGCAAGCAAGCTGCAAACTTTTGTGCATGACAGATGACGGATGACTAGTAGTTGTGCTGCTGTTTATCACTGTATCCGCCTGTTGTTAGGGAGACAGCATGACCTGAAGGAAAGTCACGTAAGTACAGTGTATATGCGTTATGATGTCGTGTGAGCCGACAGGAACAACTTCGATTCTGCAACAAATAATCTCACGAAGAGTGCATTTATTTTTCCTACTGATATTTCATACATATATAATAATAATAGCATGTCGGCAAACGTTTCGGGAGTAGTCTCTCTCACTAGCTGCTACTACATGAGATTCTTTGTTCTGCTCCAAGCTCAACTCTTACATAGTTCGGAACATGGACGAGAAAGTTCCCACTGCTATGAGTAACCACTACGGCCGTTGTTACTCGTAGTTACTAGCTCGCTATTGCTTACATGGTCTACTTTCTTTATCCATAATGCAACATATGAAAGTTAGTTTAATACACTGACTACTGGCCAGTAGTACAAACGAGCCACTGCCGGTATGCTTTCTGTCTTCCGTCGGATAATTTATGATTCGGACTACCGAAGAAACTTGCTCAGTTTCACGGAGGCTCCTCCACTACTATATTATATATTTTGAGCCCGGTCGTCATGGCTGAATTTTTGCGGAGGAAGCACAAAATGATAAATTACCTCACTTTTCTTCTTTTTTTTTATATGATTTCATATATGTCTGTCCTTGTGTACACATTGTGCAAAAAGCTTTTTTTTGTCCATGTGCCCTTGATTTCTCCTTTTATTATAAATGTGGAAAGAAGAAGAAGAAGAAGAAGAACTAAGTAAGTAAGTACAAGAAGAGGAGGAGAAGGAGGAAGAAAAAGAAGAAGAGGCTCCCATCCTGAATTTCTCTTCAAATTATTCATGAGAATAACTTTTATTAATCTTTTACTACCCGAGTAAAAGGAGCCGTAGCAGCAGCAGTTTTCTATGGAGAAATTTATTTACGACCTTTCCAATGACAGCAGTACACACTATATCCATTATTATAGAAACCGTCAGGAAATAATAAATATCCTACCCCTCGTCCAACACATTAGCTCAGGAATATACATATTACATACTTTTCCCATAATGGAATCCTTAAACGTCCGTCATGGGACTGAACTGACCGCAGCAATCAGCAGCAGTATTGTACTAGTATACTTGATTTTATTGAAATTATTATTGTACTCCCAGTCTCTACTACAGCCGCTCCTCCTCATTAACATGTCTGTTTAAACGACTGAACTTCATTCATGAAAAAAATTAACACAAGTCATAATTAACTACTTTTACTCGGTTTTATGTTACTACCGTAACAAGTCACAATCATATGCTGACGACTATCCTCCATAAAAATTTGCACACAAAAGGATACAGTTCCCCGCAACTTCATGAATATTCCGTAGCCAGAGCCTATATGAAAACATGAAACAATTTCATTTTCAATTTGACATTTGCACACAGCAGCACACAGTAGCAGCATGCAATCAAAGCAAACACAGTAGTACTAGTTTGTTGGACAATACTTTACTAGTAAGAAAAAGCGAAGAAGACCCGTGATATTATCGGAAATTGGGCCAGCATTTAATAACATTAAGAAACTTTGTCATTTCACTAACACTGACAGCCATAGTGAGCAATCCATATTAAGAAGTGAGTGAGTATGAGGATGAGGATTGTTATCAAGTTTTTTTGACCTCCCAAAGTCACAGAATTCCTAAGATACACAATGGCACCTGGAAAAGAAGTTAGTGTGTGAGAGATAGTAATGACGTCTACATTTGCTCTATTTGCTCAGACCTTATCTGTTGATGACATTGGAACGGAGAAATTTATCTCTTTTATTTATCTATAATAAATCTATTTGAAGTTTTCCCTTTCCCTCCGTAATACCACTACTTCTTGAGTAATCTGTCAGAGACATTATTGTGTCCACAGTTACAGCCTTCTTGGCGTCTCATAAACTGGACAATCCCTAGTTTTTTTCACTCATCTTCATCTGCACACAACAAATTTTTCTTACGGTTCTATATGTAACAAAACTAACTGTTATCAGTGTAAACATTCTTGTCCAGTCCCAGCTGCCTCTATCCTCTTCCATGGAGGACAGTTTTCATTGTTGTTATCCACAGCCTGGGATAAGAAAAGACTGACTACTGCTTTTGGGTTTTTTATGACAGAATCAGTTCATATTTTTATAGAAGCTCAATAACTTTGGCAAGATAGGAGTAGGATTCTTCCTGCATACGACTACCAGTGAAAACCAAAGCCTTTGGCGGGGGGTTGCTTGCTTGAGTAAAAGTGACTGCTGCTACTACAACTGGAAACTGTTTCCAAACGTCATTTTAGAGATAAAGATGTCAACGACCGGCTCCTTTAACTTTCCCCTTCTTCATCATCATCATAAGCTATCGATTCCAGAGCATAGGAACATGAATTGAGAGATAAAAGAAGAAGAAAGGAAAGCCATGGATTCGATTCCTAAGGAAAAGTTCCTCTTCCATCATGTTCAGTATTGTTGATGATGTTGTTGTTGTTATTGAGGGAAATTGAGGCCTTGCCTATACAAAAAGAACGAAAGAAGGACAACTTTTGTACCATAGCTTCTTCATCGTCTCTCTCTCCCCCTCTTCTTATCAAAATTAATTGGTTCGGGAAACTAACGTGGATCTGTCTAAGCGTGAAATGAGGAGTATAGTGTAGTTGTCGTGGTGGTGGTGCTGACAAAAGAACTCAACTCTCGCCTATATACTAATCCCACCACCATCACCAACCAACCAACATCATCATACCACAACAAGCTTAAATGGAAACTTTGCTAAAGAATTCTGGGCTAACTATTTAGAAGTAGGGATACACACACATGTATAGCTCTGGCTCGGATGATAAGTACTACTACTCATCGCTTTCTCTGTGAAAAAGGGACCAATAAGTTTGTCGTCATGATGAAAACATGTGAGTGAAGTCCATCTATAGAATCCCTTTTTCACGTGTCATACATAGCTACTATACCACTACTTCTTCTAAAGGTTTGTAAGGATGGATGAAGAAAAGACAAACTACTAATTGCTAATTAGTTTCCTTATTTCCTTCTGCTAATGACGCCGCCGCTGCTGCCGCCGTTGTCGAAACCAAGATAAGGAGAAGAAGAAGTTTGACTTGAGCGTTTGTGTACTGTACTTGCGGGAGAAACGACGTGTCTAAGCTTTTACAAGTAGCGACAGAACAGAGAGGGAACAAGGGTAAAATTGTATAAGTTGTTCATTCCTGATAAGAAGAAGACTTTAGAATCGCTAACTTCTAACTATGCTCCTTACCTATACAGAGTTTAATCAATCTTTCAGTACTAATCCCAATGTTGTAGCCTTCCCTCAACTCTACCTCTTCTAATATCAGCCGCCACCATCCATGAATTTGCCATTTTGTAGCAGCTCTTAATCAAAAGCAAAGTCATTAAGAATGAAGAAGAACACCATTCTAGTGCTCGCAGCCCTTCCATGTTGTATGCTTCGGCTCAAATCCAATGGAAATGATGGTGGTGGCACTGATGATGAGATACCGATGATGGTGACGCTCATGGTACCGGCATTGCCACATAATCTTCATGCATCCCGGTATCTAATACACGTTTTTCTATAAATTAGCTACTCCTCTCTCGCTCGCTTTTTCTATATCACCACCACACACGTGCATTTTAGCTATGGAACATGGTATATGTATACAAAAGATTAAATTAAAATGCACAAACTCTTGACGACGACGCCCGGGCGGGCCTGACTGATAAAGCACATACGCAGGCACATATGAACTTCGTATATAGCTAATCTAAAGAAAATTCCTGCGAGGAAGGCAAGGGTTTCATTCTTCCTCCTTCATCTCCATCATAATCGTTAACTTTTCCTCCTGCTCCTGACATTTTTCCCAATCAGTCTTCTCCTTGTAATATTGATGAGAAAAAATATCACGTTTATAATACTGATTCTGCGAAAAAAAGAAAGCAACGTACAGAGAGGCAGAGGATAAGACTAATTCTATCGGCTTCACCTTCCTTGTCACACTCACTCAAGTAAATAAGCAAATAATTTTCTACTTGCATTTCACT
>JAQFYD010001466.1:0-12071 GCA_034694225.1 Bourletiella hortensis
ATTTACACAGGAAGCTAATTTACAAGTCCCTCAATTATTTCAGCTAATAATCATGTCGTCAGTGTTCAGGATAAAAAATGTATTGATTCAATCTGAAACTTATAGGGACGTTTTTGAGTTAAAGGAAGAAACCAGCTATTTCTCAACCTCCCCTTCCCTCTACTTCTTGCCTTCTTTCACCAAAAATAGTAATAAAAATAATAGCGAGCTTTGGAAACATATCAAGTTCTAGACCTTAATCATTCTTGTAATGAGTTGCTCCAATAAGCGTAGCTAACCATTATAAATAATTATTGCCAATAATATTCACACAGGGATGTGACATGAAAATGTGTGTATTTATATTGAGCTTATCACCATTGATTTCCCGGTTCAGCAGATCCTATTACCGTATAGTAATATAACTAGTCAAAGTACATATGAAAACGTTAAGTTAGCTGGAAAAAAATTGCCCAGGCTTTTAACTGTAGCTATTGCGAAGAAAAACAGAACTAATAGTTCAAAAATTGAAATAGAATAATAATACAGGTACACTGCTGGTGGTAATCATAATATTTTTTCCCTTCTCTCTATACATGTGGACGCACAGACGGCGTTACATTTTGTCAATGTAACAACTAACTGCGGAAGGTCCTCTTAAAATGTGAATCCAAGTGCATCCCTATTTATTGTAGCATTAAGTAAGGCGACTTTGTTAGTCTTCTTATAACGCAAAGGCAGCTACCGCTATCACCATTATTATTATTATTATTATCATTGTCCGTGAACAAATTGAAGGGATGATAATTGGAATGCGAGTTAATAGTGTGAGTTAATTATAGAGATAAATACTATATATATAGAGCAACACACTTAAATACCAGTCTCTGAGTTGGTAGTATAATAAAGACGTTTGGGAAGTTAGTAAATTTTAATAATTATTCTACACAATAATAAGTAAGTGAGTATGTAACGGAGACAAGAACATGCTTGGTTGGTTGCGGTACAAGTATTTAATAATAATAATAAATACATATAAATCTCTATACATGCATATGAATATATTTATCGTTGCTATAATAATAATAACAGTAGTAATAATAATAAGTAATCTTTCGTATACTTAGTACGTTATTGTGACTTATTATTATTATTGTCATACAAATAAATTTAGGTGAACAACAACAATAATAATGAAAAGGAAAGTGGAAATAATAAAGCGACAAACATTTAACTCTTTTGAAAAAAAATTCTAAACATTTCTTTGTCATAATTGCCACCTTTGTGCATTGTTGCATATCAAGATTTCATCAGAAGGCTTTATAATTGCCTATGGCACTGCAGTCGAGAGTCTCTTATTATTACTACTACTGTATACTGAACCTCATTATGGACTGTGGGTATAGCATAGCTATTGATTGGAGATTCTTTTTTTTTTCAAAAATAAATATGGACCATCGGACTCGTCCCCTCTTATGTGTCATCGTCATCAACATTATTATCATTGGCCAAATGAAATGGACTCATTTTTTTCCCTGTGTGCACCCATTTATTATGATCATTATAACCCATGAAATTATTCCGACTTGCGTGCTTAATAAGTTTTCTAAAATAAAGTTCCCTATTGTCCCTCAGAAAAAAAAAGAAGTGATGGAAAGATATGGGATGCTTTAATATGGGAAAATGTGAAGTAAACATATGGCATCATTTCATTAATTAAATGGACACCTCAGGTAGGTGCTTGAGGTGGAGGAAATAATGTGTGGAGGTGGTGAATAATGGGGTCATGAAAAGTCCAGTGAGTATGTGCATCATGGTGCCTTATGCACAATGGTCTTCTAGCCCTTTGCCAGCATACAAAAAGTCACCCTTCCTCCCTCCTCACGCACTATTTCCTTCGTCATATGTTCTGATTACCTTTTTTGAGGTTTTTACGGGGCCATATTATCCAGTCATTCTGTCTCCAGTTCATTACCATGAGCTGATGCTCTTCTTCATCAGCTGGACGCGACATTAGCTACTGTTGGACAGGAAATCTTCTTCAGAGTGCATTTTGACTATTAGTCTGGCAATGTTACAGCAGATGAACGAATAGTTGTTGAGAGAATGAGGCAGGAAAGATCAGAAAGGGTTGGAGTAAGTAAAGAGTTTGTAATGAGAAATTTCTACATACAGAACATATTACACAAGATAATCAACTCTTTTTATTTGGACCTTACAATCGCTATAGTGCTTGACGTCATATTGAGCAAAATTAAGGGAGATTGGCTGTACTGTACGGAAGAGTGCCTTATTAGACTCCTTGTATGAAAGAAGAAAATTAACTAATTCAATATCCAAGGGTACAAAAAGAGTAATTAGAGAGGTGAGAAGGTTCCTTTTTAACTACTTGCTGCATAGATACGTACTAAGTGAAGAAGACAGTGTGGAAAGACTTGTTGTTTTTTCTCTAATAATTTTTTTACGACTTGAAACATTCAATTAGCTCGCATAAAAAGGAGCAAGCAGCATGTGTATTCAAAGGGCTGTTTAAAATGAGCTGGAGAGGAGAGAGAGAGAGACTCAGAAGAGAAAAGATAGACATAGAAAGAGAGAAAGAAAATGAGAGGAAGTAGCAGTAGTAGTAGTAGTATGAGTAGAAAAGGGCAAAAGTACAGAAGGTTTATTCCATGAATTTCGGATGAGGAAGAGTATAGAGAAAAAGATAAAGCAAGTATTCAGTGGGGTGTCATTCCAAGGAAAAATACGAGCCAAAAGGAGATGGAATGGATTAACAAGCTCTGCTGACGGAGAAATTAAGCCTTGTAATCAGCCAAGACTTGGGTCTATTTAAAAATGCTTTAATACCCCATTAATGCATGAGGGATTAAAAACTCCGGAGGAAGGAAACAAGCAAGCAAGCAAACAGCATCAGCACCAACCTAATATCTCTCTCTCTCTCTCTTTTCCCTCCTCTTCCTCTCTGTATTCTCTCTCTCTCTCTCTCTCTCTTACTCTTTCTCTCTCCTGCTCAGGCTAATTACCAAATGACTTCATCAACTAGAGCCGTCGTACCTTTTTTTATGTTCTTTCTAATATGTGCTGTATGGTAAAATTAACTCAAACAACATCCTCCTGTTAAGCCTCCTTTTAGCCCATACCAGCTCATCTTTGGAACCCTTTTTCAACAGCTTCATATTTGCTCTTGAACAGAAAACAACTCACTCTAAAACTATACTGTGAAATGCCTCCGAGTATGCTATGCTATTACCACCGAGGGTACACTCCAGGTAAACTACTTTTCCCTTCCTTTCTCCGTCTCTCTCTTTTTTTCGTTTCCTGCTCAAAACACCCTGTAACAATAGGAAAAACCTTGTAAAATTATTGTTAGCATTGCCCTCCTCGTCCTTATGTAGCAAAATATTTTCCAATCAGGACTACTACTACCAGTTATGAAAGGAAAGTGCAGCAGCAGCTGGAAACAGTCGTGTCACCGAAAATAAACCAGGCGCTGAACGGCTTTTGGCAGTCTTATAGGTACTGAGAAATTTCCAGACGCGAGAGTATACAGTAGAGACATACGTCGGTAGTTGTAAAGAGACTGTAAAGACTGACCGCTCTATGAGATTTCATGGTTGAGGAAAAATGTGTTAAAAATTTGATCAGCTCGTATGAAAATCTCTGCCCACTTGTTCCCCTATCATCCATTATATCAGGTCTCTTTAGTAATAGAAGGGACGGTAGTTGTAGTAGTAGTGTAAAACGGACGAGATAGAAACCCTTATTTTTCATTCATGACTCCCATAAATGTTGGTAGCACTAAACTCAATTCATACCCAAATTGGTTTATTGCTTCCAAAAATTATCTGATTAATTAATTCCTCATCATTCACCATCTCATCTTATCTCTCTGCGTACATAAAATCCTACACACCATAAAATCATCTTAAAAATGTAAACATCCATGAATTGTTCAGTATTGAAATAGCTCTATGATTCACCATTTTCCGGACATGCATGCAAATCTACATCACGTCTGTGGGCCGTTTCTCCCAAAAACTTGCGAGCATTTCCTCTTTCCAAAGGCACATTTATTCCCTTTAGCAGCCTTGTAGTAAACAAACTCTGGAGGGCTTGGGGTATAGGAGAAAGCTGCTGCTGCTGGCGATTATGAAAGAGAATCTTATTGAAATAAGAATTTTCTTATGAATACTACTAGCATGATGCAATT
The DNA here is from genome assembly GCA_034694225.1 of Bourletiella hortensis. Lineage (NCBI taxonomy): Eukaryota > Metazoa > Arthropoda > Collembola > Symphypleona > Bourletiellidae > Bourletiella > Bourletiella hortensis. Next base: position 4,190 of record JAQFYD010001466.1, read on the forward strand.
CCAGCTGTTGGAATACGAACATAAGGATGCAATAGTCCTTAGCAGACAAGAAATAATTCTGAAGAAGAGAAGTTATATGACAAAGCTGGGAAAGGAAAAGCCATGGTATAATACAAAGTAATACAAAGTCCTTCATGCATACGTACGGCTCTTGCATATTTTCACTCCCATCGTTGTCTCTTCTCTACTCATCCTTCGTACTCTAACAACTCTGTCTCTCTCTTTCTGCGTATCTCGCTTTTCTGAAAATACTCGTCGTACTATTATTACCTCTCCATGTATTTTCTCCAGGCTTTCACATTCTAAAGCCCTTTCGTGTACAGAAAAGGAAGAAGAGTAGCTATATGTTGGAAAATATTGACAAAATGTCTCCGACTAAAGTTTATCCAAGGTATGTAACGTAGCTGGAAGCTAAGGGCAGGACTGACTGAGTAGTAGCAGCAACACAAGTCAAGAATGTCGTCTTTCACATAGCTGAAAAGCAAGTTCGGTGCATATATGTGTACAAACGTAATGCTCATGCAAGCCTTAAGGAAAGAAAACTAATAAAAGGGAACCGGCTTCCTACTCCCTTCCCTCCTCTCAAGTGTATTATCATTTTCTTATCCAATGTAATACACTTACGTCTATAGGCAAAGCCGGCTAGAATCTCAGCTTATATGCATTACCAGGAAAAATTCGTGGCCTGTACTTCGAAGAAGCACTTTCTGCGCAACAATCTGAACCTGCCTGAAAGTAAGGATGAGTGCGATTTAACGAAAAATGAATACTTGTATGCTAAAGCTTATATCAAGTAGCTTTCAATGGTTGAAAACAGGTGGAAAGAGGTACTATATATGTGAGGGCAGAAGCGGGCAGATAGCTAGCTATTTAGTGTGTAATTTAATGTGTGCTGAGACGGGATGAGTTGATGGATTACGTCGGGAGGCTCTTCCGCATAGATGGGTTAGAAAGTACAGTGAAATAAGAGGATTATTGGGAAGAGTTTTCGTGACATTTAAAAGTGCATGGGCCAGGAAATTAATTCGATTTCACATGCAATCCAATCCCTTGGCATGTCTTCAGAAGACAGAGAGAGACCAGAGACATGGACAACCATTCTCTTGTTCTATTCTCATTCTATTCTACTGTGTATGTGTGTACCATTGAGCAGGTGATGCATACGGCACGTAAGTCCCTTGCTTGCAGTAGGAAAAAAAGTTGAAGGCATTACGTATACATTCATGCAATACCCAAACAGCTCTCTTTCCCTGTCACTACTTGGAGAAAGAGAAACACACAGAAAGTGGAATATTCTAATACAAACTGTGAGGAACTGTTTTGAATTTCTGTCAGTCTAACCACAACTTTATGGTTATAGACAAGGGAGCGAGTGGAGACGAAAGGACGAGTGAAGAGAGGCAGGTAGTAGTTTTCACTCCTGTCAATTTATTTTCCCCAACTTGTTCCCAACTTACTTGTGTATAGCCATAGCTATATGCTACTCTTGGATGGGGTGCAATGTGCGTGTCGTCCAGTGTATGAGCAAAAGATAAGGACCTCCACAGACTACTTGATTACATGCACACTCACATGAGTTCATTTGATACTTCCTCAATATTATTTCTTCTCTCCCCCCACCTTTTTCATGCAGTCTGTTCCATTGGGCCTTAGGTTGAAGCACCGGCACAAATAAACAAAAAATAAAGGATGCTACTATACCACTTGTTTTAGTAACAATCAGATAATAATCCAAAAAATAGAGAACTATACTGCCGGTCATCCTTCCTTCCTTTTGGACGTGTCCATTTTTTTCCTTGTTTGCTGTTTGACTCATATCTACACAATTATCAAATGGAAGTTTGAATCGAATGGAATGCGTCCTCAAATATGAAAACGTCCCTTGCATGTACCCATTCTTTACTTTTAATTAATGTGGCCTACAAGGAGAAAAGGAAGGAGGAGCATAGCAGTTGTTCTATGATGATACAAAAGTAATCTTGAGTTTGTACTGCTGCAGAGCAGTTACTATTTGTTCATATAGCTAGCTATTGACTGTCATGGTCATGATGGGCGTCATAGGAACGTTACTGACGCCCTTCATAAAATGCAATATTGAGGCCTGCATACTAAGGTGATAAGTACAGCTAAGATGACCACCACTGCTGAACCTTCCTCAATATAAACTACGCAATTTTCAATAAAGCGGTGGCTAGATAATTTTGGCATAAAAATACCAATTGAGTCAACCCAGCCGGTGCGATTCCCATACAATTTACATCAGCAGTCGGAGTTTACTCGCCAGATGACCTCAAAAATATCACAACCTGACCTGCACTGTCTGGTAGTTCGGTCCTTAAGTACAAATATAGCTTTATCCAAATGTCAAGCCTACCAATTCCACGTCTCTGGTACGCATCTATCTTATCCTTTGGACCTCCAAAGTCATGAAATATTGGATGGGAAGGACAACTGCTGCTAACTGCTCAAGTCTATGGTGGAAATGAAGACGATTTTTAATGTTTGTTTCAACTTTGTTGTTTGCGAAGCAATTAAAAAGGATAATGGCAAGAGTTCTTTGTCCGACGTTAGTTGGAATAGGAGAAAGAGAGAGAGAGAGTGAGAGTTTCGTATATGTAAAAGTTTGGGGAAGATGATCGAGAGAGGATGGAATGAGAGCCCTGGTAACTTGAACGTTAAAAGGACCTACACAAGAAGATTGAGTATGCGAACAGGAGATGCTTTAGTGGTAGCATAGTGGTAAGAAGATAGACAGAATGGAGTAAGAGAGAGAGAGAGAGAGAGAGAGAAAGAGAAAGAAGGAAGGAAGGATGGGGAAGGCGAGATGGAAACTTGAAATGAGTCAAGTAGAAGTAAAAGAGACAAGCTGGAAGGTCCGGAAGCGACAGGCTAAGAACCTGGCTACTAAATTTTAAATTAGATATCAGATTTTGCGGGAAATCGTCCGATTTGACAGGGGTTGGCTCGGAAAATCTGGCAAGAATAAAAATTTCACGAGAGTCAATCACCAGAATGACTTGGAGACCGGGAATTCTACTTTGATACATCATAAGAACAACTTGTAACTGATAGAGGAGAAATGTTTGCTAGATAGCTATACAGTAGAAGTGTATATAAGCCAGATAGAACGTCCTCCTGCGCCTTCCTTCCAATTATTCCATTTATATTATTACACCTTTATACGTATTCTTATCCTCTACACACATCCTTTCTCCATTGTTTTTCTCTAACTTGAATGATAATGGTCATACTGCTACAGGATCTTTATTGACGGACGGCATTCCCATTTTGGCCCTAATGCTACTACCATAGTCGTCATCATCATCCTTCTGCATCGGACTGTAATCATACAAAGTAATCGACTTCAGTGTGGCTATAGCTAATAGCTACCTTCCATAGTCACAGTGAGTTCTCCATGTTATACAAGGCCACATTGCAGTTACGGAGAGAAAGAAAGGACTGACAAGCTGCTCTGACAATAACAACAAGAAAAAACAGTAAAAGGGCAAGAATAAGGCAGGAAGGGAAAGCATTCTGCTCTCTTCTTGCTTCTTTGCTGAGTTGTCTCTCAGTCAACTTGACAATTGACGTTGCTTCTCATGGAAAATGATGGTAAACTTTAAGCTTTTCCGCTGGCATGGCATAACATAATGGAGAGACAGAGAAGGGAAGACTACAGTGAAATAATATTACCACATCATAGTAATCTTTCCTACGCCCACTTTTACGCCACCACATTACGGCTCTTTTCAAGGTTGTATTATTACAACGATTATTATTATTGTTATACGAGAACATTTTATGAGTGTGGAACTTCTCTGGCGACTGCAGTACAGCTACTGCCGTGTGTGATAACAATATTATTACTACTATACACATCCCCGTCTGTTTATATTATACGCATACATGCGGGTAAATGAACTCAGTCTCTCTGTCTCCCACTTTCTCTCTCTCTTTGAAACATACTCTCTCTCTCTCTGTAATGAAATAATTTGATGATTGAGATGTTACGAGTGACTCTTTCTAACTTGATTAGTCAGCCGAAGTGGTTCCAAGGAATTTTTTGAGATGAGCAATATATTTTAGTTTTTATATCCAATGACCGGACCAGGAGCTCTGTACATTTACTCATCTGGGTAGAGGTTACTAGCTATATATTGTAAGCAGCAGTCGTTGTTAAGGTGTAAGGGAAACTAAAAAGTTGGCTGCTCCGGAAATGGACCAAAATGATAAAGTTGGTCCGTAAAATAAGGAGAAAAAAGAGTTGGCAGCTGCCGTGTGAGAAGTACTGAAGCGAAAGAGAAAAGATCCGAATGACTCTATGGAGTTGGATGAGGAGCAAGTAAATGAGGGAAGAGAGGAAACCATGAATAAGTAATGATTTCCAAGTGAACGAGTTGGTTGGTGGCTAACGGCTACCCTACCGACCACCACCAGCAGAAGTAGTCGTAGTAGTAGTTGTAGTAGTAGCAGTAGTAGTAGCAGTAACAGTAAGAACTATCTAACTGGAAGAACAACAAGGGTAACAACAACAACAACAGCTTCATTCCCATACACTCAACTATCCTTCCGTCCAGATATATACACAGACCTAGGCTCCATCATCCTCCTGGTCCAATTCTGCATCAAATGGACACACTTTATATCTCCATTCGGTCATTTCTTCCGGCATTTTTTTAGCTTCTCCTCTCTTTCTCTAACCAATCAGTTCCCTTCAGCAGAAGGGAAAAAAGTACAAGCTACAGCTATCGCCAGTGCTTTCCTTCTTATCATTTTTATACTTGTTTTTTTTACTGGCTCCATTTTGTAGGTAGAAAGGAGTAGTAGTAGTAGCAGTAGTAGTAGTAGCAGTAGTAGTAACGTTATATGTGAGAGAAAGGACATAAAAAGGAGAAGATGATGATTGTTTGTTTGATGCATTTGTAGCTATGTGTGTGTGTGTGTATGTGCGTTGGGAGTAAGGAGACATTCCTTGTAATGTAAACCCCTACGCAGACACAAATACATAAGCCCATATACAGAAACACACACTCTAACTTAGCCTCATTGATCACGTCTCTTTGATAATCAGATCAAAAAAGCATCCGAATCTTCCATCAACATCCCCTGTAAGATCTTATGCAATCCATTTTGTCCAATTTATTCTCCACAGCTCCCTTTCTCCACAGAAGGAAAACTATGGGGAAGATTCCAACATATCCTCGGAAGTTCCTTCCTATTTTTTTCCCTCTTACCATGCTAAAAGTACATGATATAGAGAGAGGGTTCTGTTTTTATCGGTGTGCAGCACATAGTCGCCTAAATTGTACCCACAGAAGAAGAAGAAGAAGAGAAGGACAAAATCATATTATAATGTCCACCCGGTCAGGTCCTGTGTAATGGGAGTTACTACTAGAAGAGAAGAGGAGACGTGTAATCACTGGGATTTATAGCCAAAAGGAAAGAAAGTTGGTCGTAAAGGTATAAAATAATTCCATTCCTCTCTATCTATCTATCTTTCTCTCTTCTGCCTGTCTGACTATTTTGTTGCGGAAGGAACAAACAGTGGAAAAGATGTCGTAGTACACTGGGTTATTGTGGGGAAAGAAAGAGAACCATTGGAAAAGAAGGAAGGAAGATATGAATTCTCTGGTTGGTGATTGAAGATTCAGGAGAGGAAACCGTTGCGGTTGTTAATAGCTTGAAGGTGGACGATGGGATGATCGTATTGGATGCTGGTTTTTCTGCTTCTGCTCATAGTAAAAGCGTATATACATAGGAACAGAGAGAGAGAGAGTAGAGAGTTAGAGAAAGAGAGAGAGAGAAAGAATCATTCCTAGTTTTTCTCACTCCTGGTTGACATTTCATGGATGGTGAGTGGGAGAATAGGGATTCGGGAGGGAGGCAGGATGGTTCTTCTGACTCCATTCCCGGGTTTTTCTCTAGAGCGGATCTACCCATTAATAATTCACAAGGCGGAGTTCGGGGCAGGAGTTTTGGAGAAGAAAGAGAGAGGAAAACCATAGGCTGAGTCGTGAGTGCACTTCCTAACTACATCGCCTACAATTACTACTGGCTCTCCCGTCCTCTTTGTATGTATTCCCTATGTCTTTTATGCCTTTCTCTGTCTCTCTCTCTCTTTCTGAGTGTGTGTCTATCTGTCTGTTTGTACACACACGCACACACACAACCGGTGCCCTTGCTTTCGTCGAAGTAGTAGTAGTACCCCGAGTTATTATAGTACATGCATTACTACACATACACAGACACATGTACCCATTTTGAAATCCTTGGAAAAAAATTGCCTTTTTATTATTGCTACAAATGCTAAAGAAAAGAACTAAGGTCACATAAAGTTTCTAAAATTTCCGTATATACAAACACATGCACAATGACGAGACAGAGAGAGAGAAAGAGAAACTGCGGTGCATGCTTTTAGTTTCACTGTACATGTAGCAGAAGCTATAAGCATGCTCTCATGTAGAAAGTACGAGCCAACCCGTCATCAATTATGACCAGATTGAGCCATAGGAAAGACAAGTGCCTTCAATACTGATGAATGAATAATGGGAGATGATTGATGCAATGATTGCTATCAATTCAAAAAAAATAAAGTTGAAAAGTCTTCAATAGGAAGGCAACGTTCCGGAACGCAGCCCAAAGGCAGAGTCTCTCTGTCTCTCTGTCTATCTATCTGTCTCTCTATCTGTCGCGTGAAAAAAATTGTATTTTTATGCACATTGTTGCCCCTCTCTGTTTTTTAAGAGAAAAACAAAGGCCCCCGCTTACGCATAGCTGCATAAAGAGGAAAGTATAATGTGCTCTTTAGGGATGTAAAAAAGTGCTGCTACTACTATACTTGCTGTATTTTGTCGGTAGAATTTGGAGGACGGTCGTTGATGCTGCTGCTGCTGCTGTTGTTGTTGTTGTTTTTTGGAAGGTATTAGTGCAGTGGAATGGCATTAAAGGAAGAAGACAAGGAGGGGAGGGAGAGGGAAAATGGGGGGCTGGAGAGAAAAAGAGCACGTTTCTTTATTGGATGACGTCTATTTGGATGATTTTGAGTCGAGAGACAGAATAGTGAGGTGGTGGCGGCGGCGGCGGCGAACGTATATAGAGTAGAGAAAGAGAGAGAAAGTGTAGCGGAGTCGTCGAATGTTGGATCTAGTGATAATTTGGTCCCAGAAGGGACACCCAGAGCAATATCAGGACCTGAGAAGCCATTCAAATTGATGAACATTACACCAAAGTCATTTTTACACGGGCATAAATGGCTCCTCTATATTTTTCCCAATACCAACAATATCTCCTCCACTGAATATTTCAACGTATTACATCGCAAATTGGCTATTTCACCGAAAGAATTGCTCCCTCCCCACCAGCAATTCACCCATACTAGCTTACACCCCAATAAAAACACTTCCAATCGACAAACTAGAGCGAATGTTCTTTCTCTACTATTCTCTGCTGTCTGGACCATGAGACAACATGTAGGATCATTTTCCTCTTTCTTTCTTTTTCTCTCTTTCTCTCCTTCTTTTTTTCTATTCAAGGGAAAAAAGGAACATCAAACAAAAAACAATGATGGAACTACAACAAGAACCAAGGCACCGCCAACAACCAGGAACAATAAACGACCGTATCTATAGGTAAATGTCATTTTCTCACGCAAGGCCCTCATACACTATTGCCCTCCTATAGCTGTCTTCTTCTCCCTTGTTTTGAGCAACTTTATTCACTCAAACGAACTATTACGGGAGGCTAAATTTCACTGCTAGGACGGTAGTGCTAATGAATGAGATTATGAAAGAGATGTTTTACATTGAAAATTTATGTGTTGGTGAGTAACAAATTGGTCATGGGAGTGGTTTGGTGAGATGATAGTGTGTGTGTGTGTGTGTGT
>JAQFYD010001467.1:0-12068 GCA_034694225.1 Bourletiella hortensis
CTATACGAAGTGCTGGGTGCAAAAAACGTCACACATGGACGATCTTATAAGGACCATCGAGGGTCCTAAAAAGCACGATTTGTGGGGGTTGCTTAACTTTTAAATTTTAACAAAAATTGAAGTAGAACGACATTTTTCAAAGAATATTTAAAGTTGTTTGAGCAATTTCAAGCTGGATCTCGGTAACCATGGCAAAGCTCTATGAGATTCCCACATTTGTCCAGCATTTGCTGGAGAAGTTTAGCTGTGCACAGAATAAAATTTCGCAGATCAGTGCAGTATGATATTACCAACTCAAAAAAATTTCAAACAATTCGTAATGGGGGATCATGTTTCCAATGGGCTTCAATTTTTTCCATGCTTTTCTTATGGTGGAAAAATTCTGCCGCCCTTGACTACACCTAGTGACGGGCCGAAAGATTTCCATCAAACATTGAATTGCTCGGAACCCTTAAGGACCAATATTAGTCAAAAATTGGTAGAGGTAGACTTCGACCTTGCATTGACTTTAAGCCCATTTGCATCAAGATCGGCCCATTGGATCGAAAACTATGGCCAAACGAAGAAAAAATGGGTGTGAGTAGGTGCAATAGAGGTTGAATTGTTTAGCAATTTCATTGCTCAGGGCGCAACCCCCAAAAAAGGTAAGCGTGACATCACGCAAATGCCCCCATATAACCGGTTTATCGATTTAACCGACCGCCATAATGGTCCGATCGGGCCATGGCGTATGTCAAAATGACGGCCGTTATTGCCCGGTCATTTTGATGTCCCTTTGGGCATTCTAAACCTATTTGGGCGCCCTCAAGGTTGAGAAAGGTAAGCGTGACATCACGCAAATGCCTCCAAATAAACGGTTTATTGGTTCCACCGACCGCCATAATTGTCCGATCGGGCCACGGCGTACGTCCAAATGACGACCGTCATTGCCCGGTCAGTTTGGCACGCGGATCGGTCCAGCCGTTGTGTTATAAGCTTGCCGAGAAGTTTGTGTCATCCGTCGCCATCACATAAGGAGGGCTCGCATGCTCCCCTCCTAAAAACTTGTAGTTTATAAAATAACTTTCACTACGCTGTTACTGGGTTTTTCTACGCTAGGCACCATGCTGTTCCCAGCATATGTCACTAAATCCAACACCGGGGAACGCCAATTGTTTTTTACCAACTAAGGCAATGGATCAAGCAACTGTTTAATCTTCTCGTTCAAATCACCAAACAAATTTTTCGATTTACTTCGTTCAGTTCTTAATGGATGCAGAAAACAATTGGCAAGAAGCTTTTTCCTACTACGCTTCCAAGAGAGCCTATGCAATCAAACTTACAAATAAATGAGCACAAACCAAGTTCACGCAGCTTCTCATAAGCAAACAAGATTGCGTCCAATTTCGAAGAATTACGTCAGCTTCAGACAAGCCATCACAACGATAACACCACACACGCTCCTCCCCGTGCACGTGCATTCTCCGACCAACTGGTCGGGACCAATCAAGCCAGATGGTACCATAAATCGTTGCTTATCTGGAACCTCAGATGCAAGCAACACAGAAAGGTAATAGAAAATGTCTTGTATGGGACGCCGTAACCATGTACCATTCACACATGCACACGAACGAACTTCCACAAATTTTTCAGCAAATATAATGATTTATATGTTTTGTACTGGATGAGCCGACGATAAGTAGGTAACCCCAGCTTCATCAAGATCTTGGATCAAGATGCTAAGACGTTGTTACGGTTACGCAGTTGCCTGCATCCTTGTTTCATGTGCTGTAAACGACTGAAACGACTCACTGGCCACTCGCTTGACTGTTCGCTTTTGGAAATATGAGTGGAGTCGCGATAGTCTATTCGATACGCACACGCAATATTAGCCACCGAAAAGAGGGGACATCCATATAGCTTGAACTGCTGTTGAACCATTTCAACCTATCGCCGGCTAACAGATTTTACAGCGAGCCCCCACGTATTGTCGCACCAGGACGCCGAAGGACCCTCCGCGTGGAGTTCTGAAAGCTCTAATTCTGCGGTAACTGTTTGGGATCTTGCACGCACAGTTCAGGTGCCAGTAGTCTTACACCATAGAATTTTCGCGTCATGGCATTGGGATACAACCCAACGATCATTTCAAGCGCATTTTGTTCAGGGCCCCTTTCCAATTGCGTTACACATTGATTATGCGTTTATACTTAGACTGCATTGTCAGTAAATCGTGCTTTCGCCCTGTTACTGAAGGTCATAGTCTGTGAGGCCGTTTTGTATGCATTTTTGTGAATTTTTGGTCGACCAGCTCCATGACAATAGCTTTCGTATTTCTTGAAAATTGAACGATAAACGTTTTCTCTTCCGTAGAATGACTACCATACCGTGAGTATCGAAACCGTCCGTATAGATACATGCCTGGCATAGATTTCACTGAATCGCGGTTAATAGTGTTACTATCCTCACGGCTTCAAAAATGCTGGGGAGCGAGACGCTTAAATGCTACATACTCTGATTTTCTTCAGGATCGAGACAGATGAGGAATCGTTGTCGATAAAGATCGTCTAGATGGATGTCCTACAAGTCCTACAAAAATAAAGGTCACCGTCAGTGAAGAACGATTTGATCTACAAACACCTTTTCAAAAGTAGTTCACTCAAAAATGCGTGTAATGGATTCAATTATTTGATTCAATGTTGTGATGGACACTTCGAACGCTTGCTATAATTCCTCACCGTTCCGGTTGTTATAACAGTGGAGGACAAAGTGTTCGAATATGACGACGATGATTTTGTTGTTATTTACGAAGAAAAGAGAGCCGATGTCTTGATGAACATGCAATGAGCTAGTTTTAATTCCCCCCTTCACCAGGATTCAGGTTACCCTTGTTTAATTTCTATACGATTTGAAGTGGCAATGCAACAGAAGTTTCATACAACAGGCGTTGATTACATCAATCGGCCATTAATCTTTGAAAGAAAATACAAACTATCACTCAAAGAGGGCCAAGCAAGCTTTGTGTTAAACATTTACGATTTGTAAGGGGCAGTTATGGTGAAGATTTAAGTACAAATCTGCCCAGGTTTTCAACAACGTAATTAAATAAAACGGTTTCGACATTCTTAAAACGTTTTGGTTTTCCAAAGAAATACCTTCACGCCTAATTTCTAGCAGGCGTCACTGCTTGCGTAAAAGGAAGGAAAACTAAAACTGACATCTAGGTGGCCGTAATTGAATCGGTGTTTTTCCATCCACGGCAATTACTTCAAGGTCTCAAACAGCTCAAGTGACTACCGTTGAAGCTAGAACGATCCGTTGTGTCTCCAAAATAAGAACCTGCCAAAAACGGACTTCTCGACTGAGAGCAAGCAGATGATGGCAATGATGACGCAGCTTCCTATATCATTTTCTTGCTTATTTGAAATTAAATTGTCGTTGTCGTGGGTTTAAATACCTGGTGTTTTCCGTATCAGAGAAATAAGCTTGTTTTATGCCTAAGCGTGCTGAAACGAAAGGTTAACCTATTTGCAGAGAAAGTAATTCAGTCACTCTGAACTGGGTCGGACGACAAAGTTTAGATTTGGTGACTAATAGGATTAATTGGAGTCGAATTGAGCTTAGCGTTGCGTTCTGATGTTTGGGTAAACAACGCGCGCACCGTCGTTTATTTTAGCACTTATTATGCTTTGGTGAGTTAACGTACCCTCGGAGGCTTTCAATTCCTTGGGAAACTTGGGTACACCTAGCTTGGGTTTGAACTTGCTTCGGCGTCCAAGCTTCCCTCAGTAGCACGGAAAGCTTGATAAGTGTATGCACGGTTTGTACACCCGTTCAGTTATTGTATTAAAAAGTTATTGCCTTTCACTGCACTGCACAAATAATTTCACTTCACAGTTGGGCTAGCCAAATGGCGACTACTGGACTATCCGGTGCGAAGAGACAAATAAGGATTACGAAATGAGTGTCGGATGTATTAACGATGGGCTGTTGCGCAAAATCAAATGCCGTGCTGTCCGTAAAGTGAACAAAATTGTCATAGCTTTTATACGGTGACAGTTAGAAGATCAATTTGGAAAAGCAATATCCTAACGAAACTGGAAAGCGATACGTCTTGTTGCCTTAACTGATAGGAATCAAATATCGCGAATTAATAGTATCAATACGACAGTATGGTGTGCCTCTACAGATAACTGGTTAGAATCCGCTTCATCCATTCTTAACATAAATAAGTTCGTGATGCTTTCGGGGACCGACGATGAAACTAGAGATTCATGGTTCAAGAGTAGTATTTGTATTGAAATTAGAAGAAGTGCATCGAGCTGAACGAAAACAAGTCGGCGTCTCCATAGTATTAGCCAATGATTTTTTTTAATTTCTTAAACTTCAAATTGGACAATTTTCATTTTGAATATTGGTGTCGCTGAAGGTGGATCACTCTTTTTACTTTCAATATCGCTGTCCAAGAATTTGAGGATTCAGGCATATGGCTGCCAGAAATGAAATGGTCTTGATCAAGGAAATTTGTCCAGAGCACAAGTACAATGAATGTTTTATTTTTTATCTGCATCCCAAGGCTTCGTGAATTGATCCGGAGATTTCTTAGCATCAAGTTCGCTATGAAAGCGAAAGTGACAACGAAGACCGAAGTTACTCCCTTCAAGAGAGGCAATGACGAGGGGAAGTCTCAAGTGTACACTTGGTCGACTCCAGTGGTTGCATTAGGGCTACTAATTTTAATAAGAACGCTGATGCTCATTATAACGACTTGATGGCCAAAGAAGTAATATTATCGTTCTCGTTATTAGTCTGTTTGATAAATCTCTAGCCATAGGTTGGGAATGGATTAATTAAAGTAATACATTTCCCGCTGTCTAACGAAGGGTTAAAAGGTGTTCATATGAACTTTCTGATTTCCCTCAGCCAGGTACACGTACTCAGGAGCAGGCAGGGAACCACACATGCAATAAGTTATATAGTAAAATACAAAGACTCTTCTTGACAAAAATAAGGGATGACAATGCTTCTGGTATCGTATTGCTATTATGAGAAGCATGCAGAAGAAAATAGTATTAACTCCTAAAATATGGTGTAATGGTGGTACCCAGGAACTCATCAACATATAATTTGGAAGTAGGTTATGACGAGGGCGATGATGAGGCTTCATATAAAACTCTTACTTGAAGACTAATAATTATGTATGCAGATTTTGTTGTCCTTTGCGTGTTGCCACAGTAACACACTTTGAGTTGGACTGTTTGGTCACATCAAAAGACTCCGAATGGGAGAGATGCCAAAACCATACCCGTTCGTTAACCCGTTTGGATGCTACAAGCTGTGGTATTGGAAGTTGTTTAGGAGGCAAGCCTGTGAGCCTCCTTTTGTGATGGTGGTGATGTCCAGCGTTTTTTCAACTGCAACAAACGCAAATACTAATGGATATTGTTGTGTATGGTATCAAAACGGATGTACCTGCTGTCGAATTACGCACACTAATTTTGGTAAAAATCGGGCCATATTCGGAAGAGTATTTGTAAAAAACGGACAATTTTTTGCCTCTTTTTAAAGCCCGATTTTTGTCCACAAGGTTTCAGAGGGTTAACCTTGCCCAACTTTGATATTTAGGGTACTAAAAGATGCGCCGCAGCCTGGTGGTAATGAAGCTGACTGAAGCCAATTGGTTGAGCGTAAGGGTAGCCATGGCAAATAAACCCTGAGTTATGGCGGAATTTTTACGTATTTGCCCTTGTACGGATGTTTTCTCTAACTCCATGTCATCCAACCGGCCTGTATAGTGCATTTAAACGTGCAACACATCCTACACATGCAAACCTAGCTTGGTTGTAAGCATGGGTCCTCTAGATCGGTAGCTTTGGCAAATCTATCGTGCTCTTTGTTGCAATTTTCACGTATTTGCCCTTGTCCGGATGTTTTCTCTAACTTAATGGCATCCGATCGGCATGTATGGTGCACCTAAACGTGCAGCGCGTCGTATACATGCAAACAAGGCTTGGTGGTAAGCATGGGTCCCCTAGATCGGTAGCTATGGCAAATATATCGTGCTCTTTGTTGCAATTTTCACGTATTTGCCCTTGTCCGGATGTTTTCTCTATCTAAATGGCATCCAATCGGCATGTATGGTGCATCACAATGTGCACCGCGTCGAATACATGCAAAGAAGACTTGGTAGTAAGCATGGGTAACCTAGACCGGTAGCTATGGCACATTAATCGTGGTATATGGTGGAATTTTCATGTATTTGTCCTTGTCCGGGTCTTGTCTCTAACTCAATGGCATCCAATAGGCGATTTCGGGGCACCAAAGCGTTATTTTAATGTAATCATCTTTGCACGAGAATGTAAGTGGCATTCAGTCGTCATATAAGGGGCAATAAAATTTATACCGAATCCCTGAAGCAAGGCAAACCCTTGGGCTTCGGCGTCTGCGGCACCCATACGCTCATTACAAAGTCTCTTTCTTCTCTGGCAACGTTATAGCGAGCCTCCACATTTTGTACTGCCGGAGGCAGGTGTACGCAAAATGGGCGCCTCGGCGTAGATTTGTTCATTTTTAGGCCAATTCCCGACTTAATTATTACCTACATGCACAGTCGCCAAGTTTTGGGCAAAAACAGTCCACCGCACTAAGTCACAATCACGGCATTCATTCTGACACCATTTAAAACAAAATCAGCTAACTGGATATATAAGAAACTTAGCAAATAAATTTGGTTACACATGGACGGTCTTATAAGGACCATCGAGGGTCCTAACAATTATAACTCGAAAGCCCTAAAAGCAGTAAAACATATGCAAAGGGTCTGAAAAGCATAACAGCATAAGCATGGTTCGCCTTAAAAATTATGAAACGATGTTGATGCTTTATAATTATGGATGCTGGCCAAGAACTGTCGTTCCGAAACCCCCACCACAAATATCGAGAAGTCAAGCTGAGACCACAACGGTGCCTTTGGACAGCACGTTACGGATTCCATAATACCTGCTGCTGCGTTATCTATGAACAATTTTCTAAAGAACTGCAGATTCTTCCATATCAAGGGCCCTCAATTGAGTTTCTCCAGAACTATCTCTGCCCCCAATGTGGAAGGCAATGTTACTGAAGCCTGTGTGATAACTGACCGAAATGGAGTGAGCTAGAGGAAATGGATGTGTTGTCGGACTCCGTAGAATATGAGCAATGGCTTCAAATAATTGTACTCAAATTATTTCAATCCAGCAGTCAGGGGATGAGTTGATCGAGGATGTTTGGGATGATTTTGGTAGCATAGCTCTTCCCGACTACATTATGAAGCAGCAGCAGCACATGGATGCACTTCAGGCACAAATGCAACGACAGCCCAAAATAATTGTTCGTGTGGATTTTGCCTGGAACTACATATTTGAATACCAGGATGCCGTCCGGGGGAACCACTGGCAGAAGAGCCAGGAGACCACGCAACCATTTGTTTTGTGATTACCGTGTGCAAGGCAAGCTTTACCAGAAAACGTTTGCGATGATATCTGGCCATCTTGAGCACCCTGTTATAAGCTTCCACTGGTTTCGCTCAAAATTCGTTGACGAGCTACAGAACGAAAATTGGTTTGCCCCCGTCCAAAAAATGCACTACAGATCGCATGGGGCCTGTGGCCAGTACAAGTACAATAACAAATACTTCTTCCTTTTACTGCTTCATAAAACTTTGTATTTTAACGAAGCGAATCATTCTTACTCTTCTGCTGCCCATGATTAAGGTATCCCGGATGCCGTTTCTGGCACTGTAAAAGGTCGGGTATATAGAAAAAGTATGCAAGGTGTTTGCATTGCATCCGCAAAGCAATTCTACGAATTACGCAGACAGAAGCTTACCACGGAGAAGCGGGTTTTTCTGGATTCCGATTCATCAGAGGTTCCGGAATTTTCTGCCTCTCTTCATGATCGCTTTCAGTAAATAAAAATCTATGCCACGCATTTATTTATACCCACGGAGTTCAGCTCAGGGTATGATGGACCCTTGATGGGTCACAAGGAAACCATATGTGGAAAGACTGGTGTGTATTTACAGAGTTCATGCAGTGCTTCACGGAAATTCTCACACATCAGTGGTTAATAATGGGTGGTTTGTTCCCTGGGTTACCGATGCCCCTGTCTCAATGTAGACATAGATATTAACAGTTCTTTTGCGTATTGTTCCATTCAGTTTCACACGATACTCATCAAATGCGGAAGATATGACCCACAGATATATGATTCACAGTAGCCAGAATTTGTAAAACAGGCAAAATATGAGTGCTTTTGGTAGGAAATAACCATACCAGATGGAGAATCATCCCAGAAATGTTATCAGTCCACTACCGTAGACCTTAATAACACATGGCAGTCATTTTGTGCTATCAATGGGTTCACTTGTTGGCGGCGTTCGATAAGAAGTCTGGTTCACAATACTTGAATAGCAAATGCTATTCTGTTGCAGTTTACGTTTCCTTAAAAGTTTATACAGTTACCACGGTCGGATATGAGACTTTGAATACACCAGAATGAAGAACATTTTACGAGCTTTCAGCTGATGTCAATGTTACTTTTCTATGCCTTTCTGTGTACAAGTTATGAGCAAAAGAATACCACACTTCAGGGTATGAAGCCATATACTACCAAAATTTTTGACGCACAACTATAATCGAAGGCGGTCCTTTTAAGGCCAAAAACCAGCAAATTCGGTCAAGGTTAAGTAGGTGATGTCCTGCACAGGAAATTCGTGAAACCTGGACGATCCTATAAGGACCCATCGAGGGTCCTAAAAACAATGATTGTCTTCGCTCTAGGGTCACTTCCCTGGACCCACAGTACACAGGTATAACATTTTCAATGGCTGAGATGGCGCCGCGTATCTATGATGAAGGTGTTCATGGGGCCGTGAAGGTCATGAATTCATTTGCTGTACGGCCGGATCTGACCAATTATTGGAGAAGATGAGATTGAGTTTGAGCTCATGGGAGGAAAAGGCAGAAGCAATTACTTCAAATGGGCAGAAATGCCACGAACGTACAGATGCATGATGAGTGACGTTCTCTGTGTCATCAACCTGAACCTGCTGGAAGGAAGCAAAATATCAGAGAAAGACAATACCAATGTGCTCCATAAGATACTGGCGGAATAAACGTTCAATGTTATAACGGCGGTTGAGCCAAAACCTCCAGTACATACAATGGGTAGAAAATGTATGCAATAAATTGGAAATAAGCTTCAATATGAAACTGCATTCCAAGTAAAAGGATTTCAATCGCAAGGTAAACAGGAACTGAATTACAATTCGCAATAAACTGACCAACAACAAGAGCACTCAGGTCAAGCTGCAGATTGACATATAAATGCCTTAATCTTCACGGTATCTTATATGACAGTTCTAAATCCATTCTTTAGACTCACTACGCAGCTTGACACTTATTAATTATTAACTTTCCTTGATAGTGGCGGTCGCTTAAAAATATTTTTGGGGGGTTCTTTATCCGTCAGACACCAGTTGAACACTAGCTTAAAGCTCAAATTAATTTTTAATACAAAGCTAAAGAGGTCACAGGGACGGCCTGTCGCCATTTTGGATTTTGACACCATCTTTACCACCATTATAGCAATTAGGGACTATTTTTGGGTGTCGTTCCTTCCTTTTCGGGTGTTAACAATGAGTGGTTTGCTTCACGACCCCATGTATGCAAAATTGTGGAATTAATTGCTTACAGTTGCCGCAGGGACGACTTCGGTTTTTGTAAAAGGTTATCGGGCGCATCATGTTATTGCACCGAAGGTTTCGAATTTAAGCCAAAAATATTCAGCTGAACAAAAACTTTGGGTGAATTTTCCGCACACGAGGGGTGTGCGTTCTCTTAGCCCAACCGGTGGGGTGCACCTCTGGGCAGTTGTTCCTTGGCCATTGTTCAGCATGCCACAAAACTGTGCGCTTAAATAAATTTACTGCAGGGTCATGTCAGACATCAGGGCGGGTCCGGAAACCCGCACCTTCCTCTTTAAAGCTGGACACGTTCTCGCACATGAATGACATCGCAAACATTTTGTTCACTAATGGCCGGTCGAATTACATTGCATGGGCATGCTCCAACGCACTTGGTAGGTTTTTAGGCATTGGTGCAATGCTTTGTTAATAGGGAGCGCAACCCACGTGCTTTACTTAAAGCATCCACACTGCAATTCCAACGTTGTCTAAACGTAATTCAACAAATTCATCACCAGTAGAAAGCTTAAGTAATTGCGCACGAAGTGCGCGAAAACCTGGGACTTCGGAGACAAATTTGTCTATGGGATGATTTAAATTCGATAAAGGTCAAGTATTTTGGACTCACTTGAGAACCACAAGAACCGTCGAGCGACCGCCACTATTCCGTGCTATTCATCATATCCAGTCTGGCGATGAACTGGGAGAACAGGGCCTTCGTATTTTTGGGGGTTGAGCAATGATATTTCATAAAAACTTTTCCACCATAGCGATTACTAACACTCAATTTTCCTTCTATCAATCATACCTGGTGAGCCATTGCACCGTTTCTGAAGCAAATAAATATAAAGTCAATGCCAGGTCAAGGCCTATCCCCCCGAAGTTTTGCAAAATATTAGGCCTTAAAGGGCTCCGAGCAATTCTTTGCTTGGTAAATATTTTACTACCCGTTGGTAAGTGTTTTCGAGGGCGGCAGAATTTGTCTGCTATGAGGAAACCATGGGAAACCTTCAACTATACTTTTAACAGTCATTCCAGTATACGATTTCCTTGGAAATTTGCGCTATTGTTAGCACTACCTTGAAATATCGAAAAGTGATCACTTTTGGCTGTGCAAAATTATACTTTTCCAGTAAATGCTGGATAAAGTTTAAACACGCAAAAGACTTCCCATGATGACGCTATTTGTTTGAAAAACAAATTCAAACAATATCTGATGTGTTCATTTTTTAGGACCCTCGATGGTCCTTATAAGATCGTCCAGGTGTCAGGGAATGGTAACGAAAAGAATATTTTCGTTTTTGTTTCCGTTTCGTTAGCCTTAAGCGTAAAACCGTTTCTGTTTCCCATACCGTTTTTTAAATAATTTCGTTAGTGCTAATAAAGTTATTCCAAAAACGTTTTTAAGGAAATAAAATCGGTAAAAACGTTATGGAAATATATTTCTACAGAAATGCCACAAATGGCTTTATGATGGCTTTTTGCACAAGTACTTAGCTAATTGGGTCAAATGAACAATTTTCGCATGCTTTTCCATTGCTTGTTCACTTCCGTGTTGGTATCGTCACCATGTAGGTACCAGTTGTGAGTCTAAGATGTGGGCAAACAATAGCCCAAATTATGGAAATCAGTTGCATGAAATGGGTAAAACCATGAGTCAAGACCCATACGTGTTGGGTTTAGAGATGGTCACAGCATGGTTGTGGCGGTGTGACAAAGAAGTAGAGGAGGCAAATTGAGGCAATGAGACGCTAGGTCCTTTTTGACGATAACAGAAAACGAAAATAGTTTTTGGCAATTTCGGTTCCGTTGTTTGTTTTTTCCTGAGCACATTTCCGTTTTTCGTTATCAAAACGTTACGGCAAAATTTTTAAAACCGTTTTTTGTTTTTCGTTTCTGTTACTCAATATTTCCGTTACAAACGTTATTAATTAACGTTATTCAATATCGTTATCATTCCCTGGCAGGTGTGACGGATTTTGCTTGCAGCACTTCATGCACTAAACGTCGGCCGATTTTGATGAAAATGGGTATAAAATGACCGCCGTCAAATTTAGTTATGCATGTGAAGGTTTGGGGCCACTGGCGTTACAACTGAAGCAGATGGACCCAGGTTCATCCCAAAAATACGCAAAAGACAGCGTTTACAGAAGAAAAATTCTCATATTCGAGAGTGCAGAACTTTTGAACTGGCAGCCCAAAAATGACAATGCGTATAATGATCGACAGCTCTTACAATGCACTCTCTTTTTAGGACCCTCGATGGTCCTTATAAGATCGTCCATGTGTGCCGTTTTTTGCACCCAGCACTTCGTATAGTAAGCATTGGCCGATATGGCTCAAACCGGTCTCAAACTGACCGTTACGG
>JAQFYD010001468.1:0-12067 GCA_034694225.1 Bourletiella hortensis
CTTCAGCGGTACCATCATTTTTACCATATGGCCACTGGTACCGGAGATATGGTACAAAACGTGGTCTTGCGAACTCCAAATCCGTTTCCGCTGTACCTCTGGAGTCCCTCGATGAAATTGAATGAATGTTTTTTTGTTCGATAGGTATTTTGTGGAACTCCATTATGTTTTGGAACCAATGCCCCAGCTGCTCTCGCGCTTGATCTATAGGGGAAAATTAACAATTTTACCGGTTTTCCGACTGTAGCTTCTAAATTGGACGCTGGAAATGCTTGAATATTGCCGTCTGGCAGACTCTCCACCCCAGCTACCAAACAAAAAAATAATGACTCAAATCGGTGCACGGATGGCAGAAATATGTTGAGAAATGGTCTCAATTTTCGGACTTTTACAGTGAAAATTTTAACTTTTTAACTTCAAATGCGTATATCTCCGAAAGTAACGGACGTACAGGGTCGAGTAGTATATCATTTGAATGCTGGTAGTATGCGGAATGATTTAAGGTGTAGGAATGTGTAGGAAGGTGTACAGAGCTCTCGGCCCATATAGAATGTGGAGATAGACTGCATGTGCTTCTGGAGGTTTAAGACGCAATTTAAAATACTTAGCCGGATGCTGGACCCACCGGGCAGCAAAAACCGACGCATTTTATGACAGTTTGTTTTTTATAAAACCTGGTGCATGATGCACCCATACAGGAAGGGAAACAGTTTTCATGTGACTTTCCCATGTCCATTTTCACTGGAGAAAGCCGGGAGGGGCGGGGAACCCTGGAGAAAAGTTGGGCTGTGATACCCCCATGTCATACACTGAAAACACGAGACATTGGGTTTCCACTCATGTGTGCTTTACAAGCTCAAAAAGGCTGATATGCATTAGAAACTGGAGGTTTCGGACATTGCTGAGTACGCGCTATTGGAACGGAACAGAACTGTTCATTACATCCAGTCGGTACATTAGCTTTAAGCTTAGCAGTTCGTCACCGGAGTTGAGCTGAGGCACGGTCCATCGATACATTGCAGCTCAGACGCTTCGAGCATCGGGCTTGGGATGGAAATTCATGACCGAGATGTGCATTGACTAATGTTGTTGCTATTCATTGCTACTTTGCAGTAACTCTGCCCCCTAATGAGTGTATCCAGGAATATCGGAAGTATTCATTACAGAAATATCTGGCGATTGATTTAAATATGCTGCAACACGTATATCAGTGCACATAATTGTAAGAATGTATAATTATAATTAAATACGATTATTTACATTCAGTTTTGACAAAACATTATTTTTCGAACCGTATAGGTGCATTATTTCATTGGTTTCATTTCATTTTAGCTTGACGAGCATGTTAACAGAATTATTGCAATGTTAAGGGATGAGCACTGACATGAGCAATAATAATATGGATGCGAGCTTGAATTCCATAAGGAAATATGGCGAGCAAACATGAACAAGAAAGCAACTAAACGTGCCGATGCTTGCTGTGACAAACTGGGACTTGCATGAGAGTGAAGGAATGCGTGTCCGTTACAGCCGAGAAGATGACCACGTGGGTCCATTGTTCTGTGCGAGAGCCTTCATGGGATTGGTGCGTATTTGGTTGATGAGCAAAACGTTTGCCGATCGTCGTCGGAGACGATCAAGCCTCGCAGTCACTACCTTCATCATTGCTGCTTGAGCATTAGCATGCGGCATTCGCTCTCCCGAATCACAAAAGCCGGCATGGCATGCTTTGTGTTTTGTTAAATCTGACCCGCTGTTACAGTGCAAATGTGACCGAAAATTTCTGTGTAGTCGAAATTTCAGTTATTTACACCAATGACTTCTGCAGTCGGAACTGCTAATTACTGCATAGTAATAGGATTTTTCTCATCGGATTTAGCCAGAGTGCCACACTGTGTTGTGTGTATAGTGCCGCAGAAATCTGCAATCATTAAAATAAGGTTAGGACAAAAAATTGTTGAGTGTCAGTGCATTGTTACCACAGTGTTCATTTCTTTCGTCCAGTGCAGTCGTAACTGCTCGCGAGCCAAAGGAACCGCTAATTACAGCTGAGGTAAGTATTGTCTTTTCATTTTTACGAACCATACGTGTCGTAGGGACATTGATGCAATGCGGCGTTTGTAAAGCACGGTGGAATGTTTATGAATTTGTATGACAAATCTGGCATTACTGTCGTCAGGTGCATGATGTTCTTGTGAACAGAAGCTGAGTAATAGGAATAATTAAGTTGCATATGTTTTTGCGTGTGTAGGGTTATTCCAGTATGGGTTGGTTATGCAGAATGCATGGAAATTTAGTTGGCGGTAGTACGCAGAAATGCGATTTCGACACTGACTCATGGAAGGACCTGAAGAGTCATGTCCAAGTTAGACATAGTTGGACGCTAGTACTTTGGGTCTGTGTTGTTTGCGGAACGTAAAATCATGACTGGCAGCAATGCTACCGCCACAGTCGCTATAACCATGGGTTTGGGACGCATGACATGCAAGTTAGGGTCAATATTTTTGCGGATGACTTTTGGGTATATGTGTGAGTCCTTAATTCTATGTATGGCAAGAAGAATTCCCCGTTTTTGTAAAAGTTTTGGAAAATGTCATGACCTCTGCATTTTCTGCTTATGTTTAGAAAATTTTACGTCAAATTTTGCAGTGCTGCTTGTTTTTGCTGTATAGAATGTCAATAAAAAGGGATTCGGGGGTTTTGTAATGCGGCTTTTCAGGGTTTACAGTGAGTTATGCAGTATTTTGCTTTGTATGCTTCTGGTTCGCCTTCGTAATCAATCGTCCTCTAAGTTAAATGCGTGTTCTATTTACTTTACAACTAAAGTTTGTGATTGTTTTGATACGTTTTTAGGCAGAAGATGGCCCCGAAACTTGAAAATTTCCATACGTTTTTCTGGATATAAAAACGGCAAATCTTTTTTAAGTACGACGAATTCCACTGGGTGGACATGGATGATCTGGTGGAAGCGCTGGATTACGCAATTCTTCTGCAAGTGCTGCTTGACATACCGACCAAAAACAGATCGCAGTTGATACTGCTCCTGGAAAGTATGCACTTCGGATTCAAGGCTCCGGGAATGTACAAGATGACGACGTTTACGGCGGAAAGTACACCAGCTCATTGAGGAACATGGTACGTGAACTTGTACAAAATTGTAGTAGTAAAATTTTGTTTGCATAACATGTGAGGCCATTTCAGTAATGACTGTCTTAAATTATGATTTTCAGAGAGACCATGGGGCCTTGGCCGGCGAAGAGAAGAAGAGTCTGCGTCAACAAGCACATATTTCATGCCAGCGATTAAGATATTAAAGTGTGGTCAATAGCTTGTATGCATGTTTATTACGAGCAAAATGTAATTCATTTGACATGCTTATTTTGTTACTACTTAAGTTTTAATAATACAAATAGTATTTGTACAAGTCAAAGCTGCGTGTAAGCAGAGTAGTAATTAGAAATGCAGTTCTTATTATTATTCTTTCTGCTATCCCGAATAATTTGTTTACTAATATTTTGTAATAATAATAATATTATTTGTAACAAAGTAACTTGTTTTTTGTACCACTAAAAATGTACCAGCAGAGTTGTGCTTAGAAGTGCAATTGTTATTGCTATTTTTAATCTTCGCTGCTAAAATTATGCGTGCTGCTTACTTGTATTTCGTTATAATGTCTGTAATGGCACGTAATTTCTGCAGAAAAAAATTATTTGCACGTCTAAACGATCATGGTTCTATTAAATGCAACATGCATCGTCATTATCACAATCCGTACATTAAAACACTACGAACTGAGCGAAACTTGTCGCCTTCAACTGTTCATTAAAACATAAACAAAGGGAGCAAACGTCTGTTCATAAGCTATGCATCCGCACGTATGCATTAAGGATAACCCCATCCGTGCATCCCACTCGTACCCAGCGTGCTCACCCTTCAGCTGCAATCATTCATTGCTACCTGTGGGCTTACCGTTCATTACAGAATATCTCAGCGGTGCTTCCTTGTAATGCTCGATTTTTGTGAAAAGTAGATGCACAGTTCTGCCCCGGATTCAGTTCAGTGTATCCGAAAATAAAATATAATGTGCGTTTAAGTCTCGTTCAATGACTAAAATAGTGGTTCTTAGCTGTTTTAAAACTAATATTAGTATATCCAATTTACAATTCAATAAGTCCTCGATAGTATAGTGGTAAGTATCCCCGCCTGTCACGCGGGAGACCGGGGTTCGATTCCCCGTCGGGGAGACTATTTTTGCAAATTTTTTTCGCTCTAATGCAATGAGCGTCAACTCAATTAATGCGTAAATTATAGTTTTAATTCTTGTTAGAATAAGGGGAAGGGCAAGGTTCTATATATATAGAACCTTGGGGGAAGGGGAGTGATCAGTCTGTGTCATCATCATGTCATGGTTGAACAGCCAGAATACAAATGCTCACCGCTGAGGTCAGCTACCAGCTCCGAGCCCTTCCATTCTTATAAAAAATGAGGTAAATATTACTGACCATGGAATTAAAGAGACTGAAAAAGTGAAAACGTAGCAGTACGGTTACTGCAGTGAAAAATTTTTGACCTGGTGTCACTCTCATACTTCATTATTGAGTCAATTTTGAGGCACTCTACAATAAGGCGAGAATCTGAATATTTCTTGAGATGGAACAGCCTGCCTGTTGCATAGTATTTCATAATTTCCAAGTGGAAAACCATATAGATTTGGAAGGAATTATTACAGGCTGCTCCGAGGTATGAAGCCTGAGTGAGTGGGTACACATGTCCTTACAGTGTATGGCTAGCAGACGGACACGAACTGACAGAATGATAATCGATGTCATCAAGGAGCTAAACTTTTTAATATGACAGGCATTCGAGGGTAACTTGACTACAGTTTAGTCCCAGGATGGCACCAGAAAGGCCTCGCACAATGGTGGAAATAAAGAAATCAGCTGAAGGATTGTCATGTCTAAATCAAGAACAATACAAGTTTATTTTTTATAAACGTCCGAGAAATAGATGATTTTAATAGTTTAGAATCGGAGTTTCTGGAAAAACCATCTATTCTTTCCTTCCTTGTATCTTCGTTCAAACTTGTTCTTGATGGCTACACGAGCCTGCTTCCTCTTCACGGGATCCCTCAAGGACTTAACGTTAGCCTCCTTCTTGTCAAATGGGATGTCGACGGAGTAGCGGGTGGGCATCAAATGGTTGTAGTTGACCACCTATTTATAAATCGCAAGAAAATAGAGGATTAGTATCAATTTTTTTCAATTTCTGTACATTGCACACTCAAATGTCCTCGTTTCCTGAACAGCAACAATAGTACATATTCCCTGCCCACGAACAGAACTACAAACGGAGCAGGAACCATGACGAATTCGCTAGAAAAATATAGTAAATAAAATCGTACCTTGACGAAAGTCTTGATCTTGCTCCTCTGCTTGATCTTCTCCTTTGACATACGCTTAATGACCTTACGCGGGTAGCGTTCAATTCCTGCCACCACAGCATGGCCATATGGCCTTTCTGAAGTTCCATCATCATTATTCTTCACAACGATGGCCTTCCTTCCCGCATAACGTCCATTGAGGATCAGGACGACCTTTCCTTGTTTCATAATCTTGCCCATTTTATCTGCAACAAAATTACATACAAAACACAAAATTAATTTCACATTACAGCCTATCATGACGTGCTTCCGTTTAATCAATCATCAATTCATTCCCGCCCAAAACTTTCTTAATTTCCCTTGAATAACAACTCTAATACTCCAGAATTCAACTTTGACAAAATGCAATTGAAAATCCCCGAAATTCTGAACCATTTCACTAACTTTTCAGCTAAAACTGACTCATACGAGGCGCATACAAAAACTACACACAGCGGCTCAGCACAGCAAACTGCTCCTCAACAAACTTCTCCAATTTTGTATTCCCGTTTGCACAAAAGAACAAAAAATCACGTTGGGCTAACAATCACCCTGGCAAAGTAAGCTATTCAAATACAACATAAAATAATTAAAAATTTGGAAAATCGAGAGAAATTTACCTGTTTTTTGGTTGTACAATCACGCCGGACGAACACGCACTCAATGCAACCGCTTTGGAATAATGGAGTGAATGGACGGCCGGTGAGGCGCTGCTGCCTCCCGGCCGTCTTGCAGCATGCTGCACGCCCTACGCAGTCGCAATGGCTGCCGGTAGATGCCACATGCTTCAAGTTGCTTACCGTCTTCTGTTGTTTTGTCTGTTTTTTTTTGAAAATTGACCTCAAAATAATTGTTTGACCTCAAAACTATTGTAGAGTAATTTTCGGTTGCTATGAAAATATGTTAAAAATTTGTTTCGGAGATTTGGATGCAAATTTCGAGGGAAGACGATGCCGAAGGACAGGTCCACAGGTCCATGCCCGTGGTGCAGTTGTAATCGTTGACCGAACTTGACCTGACTCCTGACGCCAGTTACACTGACAAAAAATGTTGTATCATTGTTGATATAACGAATATTTTATTCAAGCAAACTCATTTGCTTGGACGGTAGAATAATTTTAGATTAAGCTATTAAGAGCGAACGGAAAATACGAAAGATGGAAAATGAGTGGACACATGAATGACTTTGACATGTTAATGTTGACCTCTTGACCTGCGATTCTTCATGGTCGGTAGAAAATCAGGCAACAGAATTCTTCATGTTTTGTTGTTGTTGCTCATCATTTTGATTTTCTTGAGGAAAATTGAAATTAATCCACATAAGCTCCCCAGAAGGCGGCTTGCAATAAGTGATCTTGTTAGTTTCTTTGGAATCTGAATCCATCCTTAGAATGACCTCGCTCTTGACCTCTTCATCCTCTCCAGCAGTTTGTTCTTCCCCTTTGACAGACGTTATACGCACAACTGAGCCATCGCAATCCAAATGAACATATTCCGGCTTGAAAAGTCCCAAACTGTAGGTCAGCCTGTCAACGAATACTGGCCGATTGTATTTAATGAGAAATAAATATCCGCCAATATTCACAGCTTCGTAGTTCCCTTGGAGTTGGAGTACTTCACAGGCACAGGGACCGCCACAGGTCGCTGGTTGACCTGGTGGCTCGGTTGGTTTGATGAGGCCGTAGGAAATTGTCATGTCCTTTATGTCAGCAAACCATTCGATCGGAGTGGAGCCGTCTTTGATCATTTTGCAACTGTTGTTGTTTGGTTCGGACCTGGAAATAATAATAGCGAACAAAATAAAATTAATTGATTGTTGCCAGTAACTTGTTGACACCAATATTACTTAAAAGGGTTGCTTTTCTAAATGTTTAACTTACATTTTGAATTTTCCAAGAAAGTTTTAGCAAAATTGCGACAAGATTTGTTGTACGAGAACGACAGGCGCGTTACGACTGTCTGACTGAGAAACTCAACGACCGTCCGCCTGGAAACTGAAACAAAAGCAGCGTCCCTATTTTGCCTAATCAAATCCCGCCGACAATTTCATGTTATTTACATACCAAGGAAATTGCTAAAATGCAAATTAAATTGCAAGAAATCATACATTAAACAGTGACTGACACAGACAGGTTTGACAGAATAGTAGCATTTATTCCAACCAATCCAACCTAGCTGTAGGTTGACCAAGAAAAAAATGAAAAATACACAAAAGTGATCACTTTGCAGGTACTTAACGTAAAGCGAACTGCGAGGGACTTTAATAAATTTTATTCCACATCTAAATGACGATAAACTCGACGTAATTTCTCCTTCTTGTTCCGATTATTATGTTTCTTCCATGGTTTCTCGCTCAGGTCGGTACTGGAAAATCCAAAAAAATCAGTATATTAACTAGAACGATTGCTTGGTAAAAATTGTAAATTATGACGTTGTCATGGATGTATTTAAATCAGAATCAGAGGTTCTGATAGATCTTGAGAGTGGAATATGAAGGGGCAACATGAGACGTACCTGGAGGAGCTAACTGATGACATGCCGGAAGCAATGTACACTGGGCCCTTGACATGTGCAGCGGTTGTTGTAGGGGCGAAGAATTGGTTATCAAGGCGTCTCTCCGCATTAACTTTCCTTACAGTGGGCTACAAAATTGAAAGAATAAAATTTAAAAATTCAGATGTTAGAACCAATAAGAAAAAACTGAAAGTTTTGGTATTAATTAATTAATTATTGTTATTAAAAAAGTGGAATACTTTTGGTGCATTAGTGATAGCATCAGTTCGAAGTGATTCGTTCATAGCTGCAGAAACTGGTTGAAATTCTTCTTGTTTGACGCCTGGAGGAGCGTGGCAATAAATGAGTCTCCCATCCACATAGTCTTTTAGGATAATTCTTGCAGCTCTGGAGCTATCTGGTAAACCACGGGCTGTCATGAACCCACGAATATCTGCAAACAACACCAAAATTACAAATTCAATTTAGCAACTGAAAATACAAATAAAAATGAGCATGGAAGACTGATTCCATGCTTCACTTGACCCAGATACAGTTTCCAAACCATTACTTACATGCATAGGCTGCCACAATATCTTCAAAAACATATTCCCTCGGCAGCGAAATCCCATATTTTGATTCCAAAACTCGTCTCGGTATTTGTTCATAAAGGAGGGCCATTGCTGGAGCATAATTTGTTAACTGATCAATCGGAAGGATTCCACCCAGGACCATGGCACCTTTGGATCCGCCGAACGCTGGCATGACAAGACCGGGACAGTCACAAAGAAGTATTTCGTCACTCAAAAATAAGGTCTGAAATGGAAATTAAGCTTGATCAAACGACTTCTAAATTAGTGAGAGCCGAGAGCCAATTCTGTAATCTTTTGCACCTGAAAATGTTTAGTTTTGCCAGGTGTGGATGACACGGAAGTTTTCTTTGAGGCCATGAGAGAATTGATGGTGGAACTTTTGCCCACATTTGGATAGCCGACGAGACCAACATTCAGAATTTCCATTTCGTCAGTCTTGAACGTTTCGAGGAAACTGATTAATTTATCCCGATCCAGAATTTCGATACCAAAGGGAGCGAATTCGTTTTGACTTGCATTCGATTGCTGCTCCGAATGTTCCTGAGTTTCTGCAACTGAATTTTGAGGCTCTGAGTTTTCATGAAATTCATTTTCCTTGTCGTCATTCTGACCGTCATCATTATCGTCATCTTCAGAATCTGCTTCATCAGATTCCTCATCAGAAAATTCAGGTTTTTCTTCTTCCTCTTGAATTGTTTTCTCAGCTAATTTCGTTGCTGCTGCCTTGGCCGAATAGAATGCATGTGGCATTCCAATGGATTTGAAATACTGACCCCAAAATTCCCTTTGGGTTTCATTCAAAAAATCGGCCTTGTTAATCAACAGTACAGGCTTCTTGCCCATTTCTTTTACATAATTTTCCAAGTCTTCACATCGATACATCAATGGATTCCGAGCATCAACAATTTGGATAACAATATTCGATTTTTCAACAACTCTCCAAAGTTGTCTCCAAACTTCGAGGTTTCGCTCAAACGGCGTAATTCCTTCCTTTTCTTGCAATTGAGCCATTGACCTTCGCCATGTCAAAAATGCCTCCTTTTCAGCGTTATCCAATTCTTCCGCAGTCATTTCCGTTGTCCATGCTGGTCGTCGTGGAACTGTGACCAATTTCTTCTCTTCTTCGGTCACATCCGTTCGGTTCAAATCTTCTGAATTTGTTGTCAAGG
The DNA here is from genome assembly GCA_034694225.1 of Bourletiella hortensis. NCBI lineage: Eukaryota > Metazoa > Arthropoda > Collembola > Symphypleona > Bourletiellidae > Bourletiella > Bourletiella hortensis. The sequence continues at coordinate 9,675 of JAQFYD010001468.1, forward strand.
AGACGAATTTAATGTTGAGTTTTTCCGCTGTGAAATCCTTATTGGCCAAGGCTGCCGTGGCGATAAATTCGTCGTATGGATTCTCTTCTGTGACGGATTTCAAACCATATGTCACCTCTTCCTTGGTATTTTGCGCCTGTAATTAAGTCCGTAATTATGATCAAAACTAATTCAAATTAATTACAACTGCATCACAATTACAATTACGACCAGGTCGAGTTTTATGAACTTACAGCATTCGTTTGGCGGTTGAACTGGATTTTCTTCTTGTTCATCAAGGCCTTACCCAGACTGGGATTTACGTAGGTATTCTTCTTTCCCATTTTTTCTGCAGTTCAGACTGAGGTCAATCCAGTGGTCAATTATGCTTCAAAATGCTAAAATTAACTGAGATCCTCAGAAAATATTGCTTTCCGCATGCAAACTGCATGTTGTAGAATTGAACATCCCGCCCTGTCGGCTCTTCTGATTCAATGGCGACAAAATACAAAACATAATGAAGCAAAGGGTTAAATATTTTCCTGAATAAAATCATCCATTTTTAATAGCTTCAGATAAATGAATATCTAATCAGCTTGTCATTTAATATTCATTTTAATCGCAGTACGTTTTCTGACGTAATTCAAGAGAGTTCAAAGTATTCACAAAAGTTGTTGTATCATCATTGGAGTTGATTGCTCGTAGTATTTGTGTCAGAATTCTACGAGGTCAATAATTTTGTTCGCAAGGTCAGGCAATTATTATGGCACCAGACGTGACGAATAATGACGACCCGGCATCATTGTTTCCACCTGAACCAAGGGAACATTTGGTATGAATGATGAATTAATTAATAATGTAATGTAAATTGAAAGCAGTCATTCGGAGTTTCATTGCTGGTTCTGTGTTAATTAATTTTGATAATTATTTTTGCAGATAAATACAGCCGTAAAATTCTTGCAAAATCCGCGGGTTCGGCCTTCAAGTCTAAGTCATAAACAGAAATTTTTAAAACAGAAAGGCCTGACGGATGAGGAGATCGAGCGGGCCTGTCAGAAAGCTGGAGCTTTTGAGGATGAAAAAAATGTGCGATTTTGTTCCAAATTTATATTTTATCATCATCATGACATCGTTATAATGTTGAAATCATAACAATTTAATTATCAATGGATTTTTCTGCAGAATTTATCCGGTCCGATGGTAATGGCTCGGCCGTATTATGAGAAGCCATCGATCTGGATCAAAGCCAAAGATGTTGCAAATCTTGTTGCCTTGTTTTCCATTGGATCCTACAGTCTTTATTCATTATGGAAGGTATTTATTCACCTTCACGGTTTTTTTTGAAATGAAAAATGCAGTTAAGCTAAAGCATAAGATTCGGAATTTATTGGAACTGATGTTATTGTGTTTATTTATTTGTTTCTAGCGCTACATCGCCCCACGCCTTTTCGGTACCCGCTCCCGCAACGAGCAAAATTACCAGTCACTCCTAGCCGCAATATCTGAATTGAATCGCAATGTACTCGAGCTGAAGGAATTAATTCGTGAACTGCAAGGTCCACCCGGGTCAAGTCTCCAACGAGCTCGTCAAGCCTACGAAATCCAAGAGATCAAGAATGAACTGACATCTATTAAAGGTCTTCTACTGAATCGAAGTCAATTCCCAACAATCACTCATCCCAGCAGCTCATCAGGAATCCCGTCCTGGCAAATGGTTCCACAAGTCGGTGGTCCAGGAGGGGATGATGAACCTGGACTGGACGATTCTAATGAGGATGATAGCAATGGCTCAAGACGAAGGGTCAAAGTCAAGTCACAGAAAGTTTCGGGCGGAAGGAAGGCAGGTCAAGGGGATGAAGTGCTTTCGGAGGCTGGCAGTGCAGGGGGTAAGCTCAAATAGAATATAAACAAATATAATAATAATAGTATTAGTACTTTGCAGCACTACTACTAACAGTTGAAACTGATGTTAACATTACTGTAGACAACGAAGGAATATGCAATCTTATGAATACTTTTTCTTGCTTTTTGCAGGAAGCTCCTGTGAAGTGGTTTTCGTAGGGGGAAAGAATGATTCCGAACCGGACCATAGTGACGACTAGAAGCAGCAGTAGTAATAGCAAATGACCAACTTTGAGTATGCATTCCCTTGACGAAAATAATTTCCTTTTAACAATAATAAAAAGTACTTTTTAATCATTACAAACTTGTGCCCAAAGCACAAAATATAATTCGTATACAAGTCATGCTAATGACTTGACTAGTAATAACAGTAAAGTAGCGAAAACTGCGGCAGCCAAATCCTGCCCGGATGCGACAACAAGGAATTGCTGTATTACGGAAGACTCGAGTGAAATGCATCCGGAAAACCTTTTCCCGTCCCGATTTTTCAAAAATGATGTAGCTCATGGCCA